>VDFB02084579.1:0-11783 GCA_007258455.2 Sequoia sempervirens
ATTAGAACAAAAGTGTAATGGCATTGCCAAGGGTTAGGGATTTTTGTAGAAAACCATAATGAACATTCATTGAAGCCCCTATAAAGTAGTCCATAACAAGATATCAGGAGAACCTAGAAGTTGTTAAGAGGTAAAAAAATTAACATTCTATCAAAACCTAAGGGAAATACCTAGAAGGAAGATCAAATTTAAAAGTGAAAGGTTGGAGAGACTTCAATTCAGACTATGAATTTTCTTATGTATATTTGGATGCAAAATTAGTTGCAAATAATTGTTTTCATGTGTATGTGAAATGGTGAATAGAATAGATGCTTCATTTATCGCAATTGTAAAGTTAAAAAAACTTTTATGGCAAGTGATTTTCTTGTTCACATGGAATTGAATGTGATCATGAGTTGATATTTAAATATGTATTTATAAGTCATTGGGAACATTCTAACCATAATATGTGTCAGTGGATGCAGGACTAACGATGTCGTGATGAAAAATGAGATGTCATCCGAGAGAGGTAGTGGTTAACAAAGGATCGGAAATTGCCATCTCACCTTGAGTCGATGCAAGACAAGGAATCAAAATTGTAACTTGGTCATTAATGGTTTAATATAATTATTAATTAAATAAGTCAATTTAAAATTATATAAAATCAATAATCACCTTTCTAGAGATTTCAAATGGTTATTTTTATAATTAATAAAAATAAATATTCTTTTCCATCCTCTTAGTGGAGCGAATCAACTTTTGGAATATAAATTGCAAATAATTTAAATCAAGGTTGTTAAGTATTAATTTAACAATAGAAAAAGAGGAAATATCGTCTCTTGGAAGCGGCAAACTTAGGAATGGATTAAATGAAAAATTAATCTTTTTGAATGGGAAAAACGGCAAGGGAATTTTCCCAAGCTCGCGCCTTCCTCAAGCGAGAAACGCCCAAGATGGGGCAGGCGGAAGGTTTCTTGGAAACGGCTGAATGGGAGACGAGCTTCCTGAAGGAATTATATTTTCAATCTACCGATTATAAACTTGGTTTTGCCGGCGGAAGGAGCTCTCTGTTAGTCGAGTCTTGTTTTGGGATATTACATTACATTTCTCTGTTGCTATTCATTCAGTTCTTTTATCGCATAATACCTTCTCCTGAATCAACTTCGTTCTTAAGTCTGAAACAATCCTTTTCCATTCATTCGGAGGTAACCCAAGTTTTCTCTCTGCTTCGTCTTTACCCTAACTGTTGGCGAATTCTCAAGACAAAATAATAGAAGTTCAATCCGCCCCTGTTCTGGTTCACGGCTGGGAGTATTAGCGTGTTTGGAAGTCGGGGTAGTTGTGAAATGAGATAATCTCTCCAGTCTCGAACTCTCCACTCAGAGACAGGCGAGTAACAAATATCTCACCAAATAAATGATATCAATATTTAATTCTCGGTCTATTATCGTGTTCCTTAAATCTGATTAGTATTTTCAGTTTGAATCGTATCTCTCCTACTCTCTTAAGTGAATAAGAATCTATGCGTATGGCTATGCTCTTATCGATATAAATGGAAGCAAAGAGTTTACATTGTGTCTCTACCGAACTGGAAAACTTTGTTGGAATCACCATTGATACTCTGTTTAACACGTTTTAATTGCTCTGCCATCTATGCCGACCCTGAAGGCAGTAAAACTATACTCTATAAGTTTTAAATAATTTTATTAAACTCTTGTCAGTTCAGGAGTCCAATCAGGCATCTAAAATTGTCTGTCTGGGAACGGATTTGATTTATGAGTCAAATACTTTTTCTCCAATCTGAGGTTAAGTTTGGTCAGAAATTTGAGTCTGTTGGTTATATCCTGAATTGGGCTTACAATTACTTGAAATCTTCAAAAGCGATTTAACAATTTGTGACAACCTCAATATGGAATCACGACCATGTCCCATTCCTTTAATCTTAGGAACTTTTCTTTTGTATTTGAATATTTGAATATGGTTGGAAACCCTCTCTAGTGAAATCATTTTCATTCACATTCTCTTAGTGGTTAAAGTATAACCAAAAACTTGTGAAAAGAGAGCCAAATGATAAATAATCTTTAATCTTTAGTCATAAGTAATCATGTCGAGCAAGGGTGAGAGTGCTGACGGCACAGGAGTGCCAGAAATGTAAAGAAAACCTTGGCCAAGGTACGATGCTAAATTCAACATCTATTAGCCATCATTTACCGGATGTATCTTTAATCAGAGTAATCTTCTAGTTGGGGGGTACCCATAGTGAAGATTCGATCAGGGGAGGCAAGTACTTGACACCGGGCTCAAAGGCATGATGACAGTTAGATCCTTGTTAGCCACCCTCGTGAAGGGACGGGTTCCTTCAATCGAAGGAACATAGGAGACCAATAGGTCTTCAGTTGGGCGGTAAAGCCCTAGATGACATCTTCTTTTCCCATGAAGACAGAATCAAAATAATATGCTTCAATTTCTTAACTGTAAATTTCTAAAACCCTTTCTCTCTCTCTTTTGTGAAATAGAAAGTTAATTTAGCACATTATGAATAGTTGTAAATGCAAATGAAAACAATGGAAGTTAGTTATTTGTTTACTTTTCTGTTAATAGAATAATTGTAATTTGTAACTTTTCAATTAATTCAGTTAGTTGTACTTTCAGCTGTAAAGGAAAATTAGGAGTTAGATGAAGAATTAGGAATGATGTATTTACTTTTATTTGAAAATTCATTTCAATTTAAAAGCAGAAAGAAAACCCTAGTTTTAATGTGTTGGTGAAAGATGCAAGAGAGTTAATGATGCCCTAGCAATTATTCTTTCCTTCATATAAACTCTAGAATGGTAGTTATTCAGTTACCCTTCAACTGAAGATGGCAAATTAACTAATAAACCTTTCTATGTAAAATGTAGTTGTTACACACTAGAAATTACCACAACTTACAAGAAGTCTCAAACAATCACCAAATGACATAAAATTAAGCTAAAAATATTATAAACCCCTCACCACCAAATGTCATAAATAAATTCTAGAAGACATGGTGGCAAGCACTTATTGCAAAAAAATGAGTTCCTCTCGACCTTGCCAAGAAATCACCCCCAAACAAACCTATGGAGAAACTTACACCCTTTTACCTTAGCTAAGTTGGGACCTAATCTGCATAAAATAAATCTATGAAAAAATAAGGGTCATCAAGACAACCCCAAAATCCACGCACTTTGACCAAAAGTTGAACTCAAAATGCAACCAAGACTTGAAACTAAACAAGAACCAACCTAAAAGGAACATCTAATCTAAAACATACTAACCTAAGATGCAAAAAGTGAGAAAATGAAATAAAAAGAAAAGAGGGGGTCCTCATTTAACGTGACATGTGTAAGGAACAATACTTCCCTAGTTCCTAATCTTGATGCATTGATATCTAATTCCATTTATCTTAAGATGTCATCTAATTCAATGCAACACCTAATTGTTCCTACTATAGTTTATTGTTAGTTTTCATCTCTATTTAGGTGTTATTCTCCCTACATAGTGTCCTAGGTCATACGACCTATGGGCTTCTTCCCTTGTCCTTGGTCTAAGGACTTGGAGAAATATGTTTCTTGTTCTAATTTTTAAGGAGTAAAAATGGTTCTCCCAAGTCTATTTCTTGTCACACACCCATATTAAGGCCGTGTGATTGGTTAGGGAAGGTTATAACATCATTTAGGCTAGTTCTCTTGGTGTTGTAGTTGAAATTATTAAATCTCTTATTTAAAAAATAGTGAAAATTTATCTTTTTTAAAAATTATAGAGATATATATTTAAAAAATAAAATAACATATGGAACTATTGAAATAATTTTATTTTATTAAACTTTACATTATTGATATAATTGTGTACTTAAGATATGGAGTAAATAATTTATTTAAATAATGGATAAAAGAGATATTAAATACATCTATCTAGAATATACCAAACACATGTCTTTCAAATAGATGTATTTATGATATGTATACATCTATCAAAAAAGTATCAAACACCAAAATATATCTTGGGATCTCTTAGATAGATCTATTTAATATATTTATATTAATCTCAAGTACGTTGTTGGAGTTTCAAATCAAATAAAATTTAAAAAACATTTGGTATCTAAAAGAATCATTATTATTTTTAAAATGTTGATAGAAACATTAAATAATATAATCTTTGGTAGTTGAGAAAATATATAAAGAAACATAGTAGGTGGGAAAATTTATTTGATGTATAATTTTTACCAAAAGGTTGACTTTATGATGTACATTGCTATAAATTAAAATAAATTCAATAAAGATTCTTTTTATGGATGATTTTATATCATCCATGAGTTTGTTTTGTTACTTGATATATGAGCACAAGCCTATGTTGATACCTCTTCAACTAAGAGCTAGTTAAATTTTATAATCTTGGTACTTTGGTATCGAACTCCATTTCTCCTAAGTTGAGTTTGTTTGTTACTTGATATATGAGCAGGGTGATCCCACAATACCGGTTTACAATTTTTGGCCAAACTGGACACTGAAATATTTTTTTCTAACTAAATCTTCACTTTCGAGCACCTATAGCAGCAAAACTGTGAGGAATTTAAGGATAATGCAAACTAGAGTTTTGAGACATTTTGTCTGTAGATTTTTAAATTTTTTCAAAATTTTTGGAATCAAATTGCACTTTTTCCATCTCCTTTCAAAAACTAGCTTTTTTTCAAAAACAACATTTTAAGGAGCACGCCACTCAGAGTAACGCATAATTTTTTCCCATGAAGGATAAATTTAATTCTTTCCTAATTTAGATTTGTAACTCCTCGAGTATTTAGTACTTCCAATTCTGTTTATTAGTTTTTTATTGAATTTTTTCTTTTACAAGTTTTGAAGTCAAACCAATTACAATTCTAGACATAGGCTTTAATCGTGATAACGCTGTGAATCCTTTTTTTGTATGTAATGAAATTCAATTCTATTTATTTTGTTGATCAAGGACTTCAACATTTGGTGCACTCATATTTTTCAAAAATTGTTTTTAATAATCTACTATTTTCCACATGTGCAGAACAAAGAGCTTGATTTTCAGTGAAAAACCTATGTTTAATAAAACTAAAAAAACAAATACATAATAAAACCAAAACATATTAAAATTATAGTCGTTGGATAGCTCGTTCTGAGGACTACCTGATTCCAATTGGGTTTATGAAGTCTCCTCCATTTTCATCCTCCCACCCGAAAGCCAAACACAAAATTCTTGGACTTTTGGTGGTAGAGGGACAAGGTGTTCAGGGGGTTCGAGCTGAATCAGTGGGGTTCGGGTTCGCTGAACTGTGGTTCATTTGAGCCCCTCCCAAAAGTGTTTTTCTTATTTTTTGGCAGGTGAATGGGTCCACCTTGCATTTAACGGTTCGCACAAACCAAGTTGTTCATTTGAAGCCCCAAAACCAAAAAATTGTATGAGGTCGCCACTTTTCCTTCTTGACTAATTTGTAAACCACTTTTTGGGTTTACCTCATGTTGATACCTCTTCAACTAAGAGCTAGTTAAAGTTTTTGATCTTGGTACTTTGGTACTCCATTTCTCCTAAGTTGCCCTCTAATTAACTACAACACTCTACTATTCTAATATAGTTTCTTGACAATTTGTATCTATAGCTAGGTGTTTTCTTGCACAGTGACCTCGTGCCACCATCCGTGGTGGCTTCCCCTTCTCCTTGGGTTGAGGACTCAAATAACTATGTTTCCTGGTCTATTATTTAAAGGAGTAAAAAGGGTCCAACCAAGTCCATCTCTAGTCACACGCCTATATTAAGGGTATGCAATTGGCTAGGAAAGGGTCTAACACCATTTAGATTACTTCCCTTGATTTCATAATTGACAAATTGGTTGAAATAGTATTGTAGTCAAAATTATTAAATCTCTTATTTAAAAAAAAATAGTGAAGATTTATCTTTTTTAAAAATTATAGAAACATATTTGTTAATAAATAAAATAACACATGTGAAACTATTGAAATAATTTATTTTTATAAAATTTTACATTAGTGTACTTAAGATATGGAGCAAATAATTTATTAAAATAATAGATGTCTTAAATACATCCATGTAAAAAATACCAAACAAGTCTTTCAGATAGATGTACTCAAAATATGTATACATCTGATTAAAATATCAAACACATGTCCTTCATATAGATGTATTTAAGTTATATATACATCTACCTAAAAAATACCAAACACGCTCTTTCAAATAGATGTATTTACTAGCACTTGCACCAGGAGGGGTGCAAGGGTTACGCCGATAGAAAATTATTTGCTTATAGTAACAAGATGTAATACTAATTTTGAAACCAAACTAAGGACATAAACACATTGTTCTTATAAACTTAAGATTATTCAAAAACCACATTTTCACAAGCCCAAAAATCAATCTATTGATAGTAAACAAAAAGTGGGTTGGAAAATATTCTTATAATGTACCAGTGTGACATTAAGGAAATTTTAAATGAAACTACAATAAGATCGTATGAATTATTTCCTTAAATAAATTGTTGTGTTATAACAAATGACAAAATTCCATTACAATATTTCTACAGGGTGCACAATTAAATTTAATCTTGCTGATTTTGTTATTTTTTTTAAATGAAAGTTCCCTCTACCCTTTGCCTCAGAAAGAAATAGGATGTGCTAAATGTAAACAAATATAACACATAGTATAAGCTAAATGCGATCCCTAGGAAATGATGGGAAGTACATATCAATCAAGTTTAATCAAACTTTTTTCTATAACATATATAAGTTGGTTATGGTTAAAGGGATCCCTGGGCAATGATGAGAAGTATATATCAATCAAGCTTAATCAAACTTATGTATGTAAAACATATAATGCTTAAAATGTAAATTTTCTGAATGGCGTTTTTTAAATTTTATAAGTTTGGTGTCATCAATTTAGTTTATAATAAGAGATGCAAACGAGTAACAAAAGAATGATTGAGAGAAGGCCAAAAAACTTATGAAGTAAATAAAGAACACTAAAAAAATGAACTATTCCCCCAACACAAGTAGCAAGTGTTAAGCCATCACTTGATAGTGTCAAGAGGGAAACACCGTGCTTGCATCTTCAACTGTCAATACTTTATGTGAATTATCTTTCAAATCCTCTACAACTCGTAGAAGCTCTGCAGTATTAGTAACACAAAATCTTGCCTCACACCATATTTGAAACACCAATATGCATATTAAGAATCAGCAAGGGCCATAGAAATCGAAAGCATAAAATAAAACCCTTAGGCATAACCAAAAGCAATAGAAACTTAAATCACTTAAGGTGAAGCTATTACAGACAAAATTTCCCTTGGCACTATATAAGAAATGAATTACACTATTATAAACTACAAAGCATTTTCTGAACTAACTGTTAAGAAACGTCTTACCTTAAGCCACATCTATCGCAGACAGCATTTCCATCAGCCAAGGAAGAAGGCTAGCCATTGCTCTGGACAATCTGCATTATAATAGTTTTAAGGCATTCTGCAAACTGCACTGTGGACGTGTAGACAGGAAATGCAAATCAGTTCTATTATAGCCTTTAAAAATGACTAAAATAAGGTAATTTCATCTACAACTTGTAATGTTGATGGAAAAATGACAAATAAATAGAATGCCAAAAGGAAATTACCAAAAAATCCAAAAACTGCATAAGCAATTTTATTTCAGATTAGAAAAACAAATCTTGTTATTTTGACATCACTCGAAGCAAAAAGCAGTAGAATGTGCTCAAAACAAAGTATATATTTACAAAATAGATGCATATCTGCAACTAAAAACAAATCAGATCAGAAAATCCAAAAATAGCCTAGCACAAACGTTTTTAAGACAATTTAGATAAAATCCAATGAGTTTGGCATCACTAGAAGCAAAAAATTGTAATTCATGCAGAAAATAAAGTAATATGTTTACAAAGTAGGTGTGAGTCAAACCAAGAGAATATCTTAAGCAAACAAGATTGGAAAAATCAGAAACTGTACAAATAATTTCCAGCCAAATTAGAAAAGAAATCAAATTAGAAAATAAATCACAACTTTGGTATCACTCAGAGCAATAGGCAGTTAACCATGCACAAAATGATATAATATGTTTACAAAATAGGCTTGTGCATGTTCACTGAAGTCATGATTTTGAGTTATCAAATAAAAAATTACAAATTATGTACCCTGATGCAAAGAAAACTAGAGTCTACCCAAATGAGATACAACACGCACAACCTGCTTGGAAATTTTCAAAATACTGAACGATTAAGAAAGGAATTTCTCTTAGTCACATAGAGATGAGAACATGGACTTGCGCCAATTAGATAGCCAAAATTCTACACAAAGAAATGTAATAAACATATTTGTAGTAAACATTAAATCAAGTTAAACAAGTGGACGAAAGATAAATCAGTAATTGCAAGAATAATCCATAACTAAAATTTCTTTACTTATAAAATATGTACCAACTATGTTCCTCAGCAAAGGAGGAACACGGGCTATGAATTGACGCAAATTTTCTCTTACCGTTCCCCATCGGCTGGTGATATCTTACTATTATGAAACTTATGAGTGATTTGAAATTAGGCTTCCAAGTTAGATGTCTATTTATAAGTTTTTTAAGCACTTACGGTTAGGGTTTGTGGCATGCAAATTGAAAACACTTTTTGATTTAAAATATCAATTTTTTTTACAGTCATGGGGGACACCTGGAAGTCCATGAAATGGATGGGAGACTTCTTGGAGTTCCCCTGAACATTTCGATGATGTCCCGAGGTCCCCACACTGTCCCCAAACCAAGGGGCATCCCAAAAACATCCCCTCCTTGAGGGGGATGTCCCAGAAATGTCCCCAAGTCTTGAGCAGCAGTTGCAGGAGGGGTGGCGACGTCCCCTCCACGTCCACGTCACATAAACATATGGCTTTTGGATAGCGAGTGGGAAGATGCATCCCCATCGAACAATGACACAACCCTTGAACGACTGAAATCTGTGAGAACCCGGCATGGAAAATTATCACACTAAATTAATTAAAATTCAACGTATTGTGTATGGCTAAATTTTAATTAACAGGTTTTTTTGTTTTTTTAAATGAATCCCTAATGCTGAATAGCCAGTGGCAATTAGCTACGCATCCTCTGAAACCGTACAAAAACCTGTGCCAAATGCAAATGATATTCAAAGCAATCCATTTAAAATCTACTTTTTAAATCTAAACCTAAATCCATGTCCAAAAACAAATGCTTGCATCCTAAAAGGTATAAAGTCTATTCGAATCTGCAAAAGACAGAAAGTTGGTAACAATACCCCACATTGATGCTCAAATAAGTGCCAATCTTAAACAAGTGAGAGCTTATTCATCACACGACTGTACACCCCAAGATAATTGTTCTCAAGGAATTGAAGGCCTCTGACATAGAATTTCGATCTTTGTTGTTTTGTAGACCTCCAATGCTATTATGACAGCCTCCATTGCGGGAAAAGGTGTACTAAAAGGTTTTTAATGTCAATTTGCCCCAGCCAATGGACAAACAGAGCATATTTGTTAATATACTCCAATTATAGGGATAATGATAGAATAATGCTGAACGAAACATAACACATGGGAAAAGAGGTTGAGAAAGGGACTTTCCTTTCACCGGTTGAGGGCGAAAATGCTGAAGGAAAACCTGGAAATGGTTTTGCAGTCTCGAAAACTAACACTGAAATCCCCTCCACCCATAAAATGTTTTTTTAATTCATCCCAAAACAAGAGGATAAACAATCTCATAGAGCAATGACTCTATACGGGCTCAAATTCTCTGAGTTGCCTCTATCTCGAGACATACTGTCGTATGGGTTTATGTTGTGTACCCAAATGAAGGATTGCTCGCTGTGCAATAAACCATGACAATTTCCGTAATTTGAGCTTTGGAAACAAGGGCGTAGCTTCTGAAGGAATGCTTGGAATAAGAACTTTTGGAAGCAAATTTTTTGATCTAGCCATAAATATAAGAGAAGCTAGGGGAAGCAGAGGTGGGCGTGGGGGGAGAGTGGTGGGGTTTCAACCCCACGCACAGGTCTTCATTAAAGCCTGTTGAAGCTTGACGAATTGAGGCCTGTATCTTTTTTGTATGAGCAGGGAGATTACAGCTGATGCTGGTATACACAGGCTTGCTTTCTATATGCGCTGTAGATATCGCATGGTCAATAAACTCATTGTCATCATCCAAATTGTTCACAATCACCTAAAAACACACAAAAAAAGAATAGGGTTCAGTTTTGGGAAAAAGAAATCCGAAACAGGAAAAAGCAGAGGAAAATGATTGCAAGAGCAGAAGGGTACCTGAGCGCATGTTACAGTATGAAAGCAGTGATACTGTTGCGTAAAGTCTGGAAGGCCAATGGTATGATGTAGAATACGGTTGGTGCCATAGTCGTTGGGGTTAGGGCCCCCGACGATGCATATGACCGGAAGATTCTCGCTGTAAGCCCCTGCAATGGTGTTGATAACAGAGAGACCGCCAAAAGTGAAGGTGACAACGCAGGCTCCCACGCCTGTGGAGCGTGCATAGCCATCCACCGTTGCAGCATCCCACCAAACAATCTCCCCTACAGTCACCGATTCAATCAATAAATGAAGAGGATGAAAATCCCAGGGTTATAGGGCTCACGTAAGATGAAAATCCCATTCCATAAATGCGAGTCAAAAATCTGAGTTAGAAGATCTGTAAATTAAATGCAAGATAGCGAGGAACAGACGAGCAGATTGTGTGACGACAAGCTGAAATTGTTTCACGGGAGCGGGTTACCGGGCGTGAGACAGGTTTCGGCTGAAACCTCATTCAATATATAGCCTATCGGCTAAAGATATATAGACATCTACCTAAAATATGTTAAAAAAACTAAAATATTTCTTTGTATCTTTTAAATAGATCTATGTAAGATAAAAACATACATTATCATAGTTTATTGTTTTATATTTTATAGTTGAAAATCATTATCATTTTTAAAATGCATTAACTAGTAGGGTCTTGAGTAGTTGAGAAATTATATAGAGAAGTCTTAGTCGAAGGAAAACTTTATTACCTAACATATCTTTCGAGGGTTTATAACTTGTAGGTGGGATAATGAAAGCCTGTATCGCCTCATTAATAGTCCTCAACTATTTGAGGAAAAACGCCTTCATAAACATATGAAGGTTTGTCCATTCATTGAATTGTCATTGGATAACTACCAAAGTGTGATTTATTAATTATATTTGTTCCGGAGAGCTTTGAAAAATGGAGGAAACGTCTATACTGGTTAGCTATTTATGTTGGGAGCAATGGATTCTAATGGGAGTAGTTTTGTCTGTGACACTGCTTCTCTGGAAAACATTATGGGCAGCAAGAGAAAGCAGCAAAAACCAGCATATATCGCTGCCGCCAGGATCTACTGGATGGCCGCTCATCGGAGAATCCATCAGTTTCTATCGTGGCCTGCGATCCGCTCAACCACGACAAATCATCCAAGATCATGAGAAAATGTAAGAAATTTTTTTCTCTTCCTCTATAACTGTCAAATTTATTCTTTTAGATGTTATGTATATAAAACATTGGTTTCCTGATCTGTATCCAATTCGGTGCAGACTGGTTTAGGAAATAAATATAGCTGAAACAGTTGAAATGTAAGAGTTTGGCAGGTTGATTACTGAACAGTTTCAGATTAGTTTCTGATTGTAGTCATTATTTTGGTTTAAACGGCATATTTTTAGCTTTGAATTGGTTACGTGGTTCATCTGAAATCACATTAATGAATGGACCCTACTGAAA
>VDFB02084580.1:0-47865 GCA_007258455.2 Sequoia sempervirens
AAAATATACATCACATCCGGACATGAGTTCTCTACTTATGTCTAAAATATTATAAAAAATATTATCATTTTATTGTGGTTAGGGTGGTCAGACGGACACCTACTTCTTATTTTTTCCTTGAAATTTAAAGTACTAATGCATTAAAATTTCAAATTTTCACCAAATAGACTTTTAAAAAAATAAAATAAACTTAGTAGTTTAGAAACTACATTCAATTTTCCACATATTCTATTCTTACATATTTTTGAAATAATATAGATAACTTATTCAAATTTTTATGTCAAGTTTCCTAACTCTGATTTTTCTGAATTTTCATTGCCACTTAAGGGCCTATTTTTTCCATGATGATCCTGCACATACCCAAGACTTGGTATCTTTACTTGCATTTGGACCTTCTCCTTGACCTTTAGACTGCTCAACAACAATCTCTTCTCCAACTTCCACTTGTTGAGGTTTCAACTACACTTGTGTCAAGTGCTTCCTCATGCACTTCCTCTTCTTCTATTATTGAAATAGGTATTTGAGATGTAGTGCCCACCTGCTCAATAGGGTTATCATATCTTGCATTTTTTGGATGAACAATGACCTCAATATGTTATTTGGTATTCTAGTGGCTCTTTCCTGAAACCAGGTCGACATCATGACCTTTCTATTATGTTCTCCCATATTTGTGTATGCCCTAACCATTTCTTCTATTTGCAATATATTCATCTTCATGAACACAAGGATTCCAAATGTGTAGGTAATACCATATGTAGAGAGGTCTGCATAGACTCTTCCTTCCTTTATGACCACTCTTATGTATACATCATACCATCTCATGCAATCTAGAAATAATTATGTGGCTTTCATGGCTAATGAGAACCCTTATGCAAAATGCATCCCACTAGCAACCATAATTTTAGTACATGGGATGGCATTAAGTTGTTGATTCCTCTGCATAAACTCATAATCATTGAAGCTTCCTAGATGGGTATCTGTTACTAGTCCATAGGTAGGGACTGCCTATGAGGTCGGGAGTTTGAACTCCTCTTTCAACTATTTCTTTCATGAGGTGCTCATATCTTCCCCAATTTCTTGGTTCTATTAATGGTGGATTAAAGTTGATATAAAATTAAATTCTAGCAATTATGTCTTTATCATGTTCCAATATTTCACCTTCTGGAGCACTTTGAATGACATCTTAATTCTTCGATAGGTTTTACAGATGTCTTATTTTGTGCATTTTAGTGTATTGCAAAAGTAAGCAATATGCTTTAGGTGGTGCCAGTACGTGCTTTTTCCACCTTCATTTAATTCCTTCAATAATTTCACATTAATTGTACTAAAAAAAGTACAATCATGGTAGGTTAAGGTTCACATAATGAAAATTTCTTAGTTATCATTCCTTAGCTCAATTCAAAAATGTGATGCAGGAAGCTAACATGATGTACTTCTGAATTTCCTTTTGTACACGTTGGACAATGATGGCTATGTGGAAACTTGTGCCTAGATAAAAAAATCCTAATTAACATTTGGATCTGAAACACCTGACAAATCACTTTGACAAATGATGTTGGGTTTTCGCTCATTGAGTTCTTGAAGGTCGAGTGAACATCCAATATTCGCAAGAGGATACTTGAGTTGATATAGCGTAGGCATGATTTTAGACAAAACATTTTTGGTTCCCGCTTCTAAGAAGGGAGATCTGCTAGTAAGTTTGACAATTAAAACACTAATACATGGAAACTTGGAAAATATTTTCTTCAAGCAAAAACCAAGCAAATGAATTGCATATCAGGTAAAACTACTTTTTGGGCACACTTTTCATTAGGTAAATTACGAAGCTTACACATTTCCTTTTACTTAACAACACTCAACACAAGGAAACCTGAAAACCTGAAAAATGAAACGATTTCGAAGAAAATTGGATTTGAAGCATTCTGGCTCAAGAAAACCATTAATTCTATAACAACCTCAATGCTCTACTTAGTAAAATTTCCAATGTTTTCACCTTAAGTGAATAAACAATGATGCCATAACATAGCAATAAATTGTTTTCTTTCCATAATGTAAATTACATGCACATTTGAAATAATACTATTTCCAAACTTCGATTGCATTCCATTGTAATTTCACAAATCTTTCCATAACATAGATTTCATATTGAATAAACTCAAATTTATCATTCAAGATTACAACCTTCTATATAAATGGGTACATGATACATACATAGCTCTTTTGAGCTTCATCTAGCAATAGATATTCAAACTGGTCCTGATGTTGTCGCAATGGTGCATACCTTTTGGATGTCCTTGTTCTTTGGTGCACACACTCTAGCTATCCCCAAAGCTAGTGCAAACATCCACAAACCTCAGCCACCATCTGATGAGGAGAAGCATCACTCAAGCACTTTTCCACCAACCAAAGACTCAAATATGGTTCCCCACACATCTGTCACATATGACAAGATGGCCCTACCCTTCAACAAAGATATTGGTTGGTAAACCCCATAAGAATAGCCTATCTAAGCTTAGTGGTGTGTTCTACAAACTAGAACCTAATCATACAATTGTTTCCCTTACGAGTATGAAAATCCTAAACTAGAATGCATAAAAGGAACACAGTGAACTGATAGTGTAATTAGTGGTTACTTACACTACTTTGACCAAAGTATTCTCACCCAATACTTCAAGTGACAGTCTTCCTATTCATATGCACTTCTACAAATTTGTTTGGATTAAGACCATTCATATACCATGCTTAGGTAATTTCCTTCCATAGCTAATCCCTAACCTCAAAAATAACCTATTCCCCTTTTCCCAAAACACTATGGTATCTCTACCAATAAGCCTAAGCACTGGTTACCCCTTCAATGGATATTCCCATCCTAGGTATAACATTTGAGATTTTCTATTCTACAAATTAACTTGTGTAAACAAGCTATTCACTTCAAAAGACAACCTAGTCCCAAGTATTATTTATAATCTATAGTATACTGACTCCATTCAATAATATATCACACTAATAAGTGACACACATTAAGAGAGTAGTCTCATCAATGAATGACTTCAATCGAAGAATAATCATATCAATAGATGATTCCATTCAAGAGTGTAATATCCTTGGTAAAAAGGATTATTCAAAGAGTAGAATCTTGTCAACAATGTGACATCATATCAAGAGTGTTAAGCAGCTTTAAATCAAGTAGCAGCTCTAACTCAATAGGTAATCCCACCTATGTCTCTAAACATATAGTATCTCATTAACTCAAGCGATTAACTTAATCACATAGGTGAGTTATAACCTTGGTATACCCTAATCCTAAGATTAAGACATCAACCAATGACTAGTCCGACCATATAGGTTAATCTAACCCTATATATTTCAATCAAGACCAATTGAAAAACTCAACCTAGTAGGTTATTCCCAACCCATAGGTTTCAATGTGTGGTCAAGTACATATCCCAACCTAGTAGGTAATTCTTAACCTAAGGTTTCCTCAAATAAACTTCTCGACTCAATAGGTTATTCCAAACCTAGGATTTCATTTGAGAGTGACATATGATCAAGTAATCATTCAAGTAAAGATAATTGATGTGGTTTGCATAACGTCACATCTTATTATGATACCTTCACTTTTGTAATTCTAACCATATCATTCCCAAGGTTCCCTAGCATAATAAGCTACATTGTTAAGTCACTTCATGATGTTCATACATTTTAGAATATACATGTAGTATTACTACCTATGTATAGAAATAACATCATTATCTAAATCTCCATGTAGAGTATATAGGAGTATAAAGACACTTCCTTAGGCTAATCATGTTTCATCATTCCTAGTATATAATACTAATGATAAACTTACACTCCTATAATGGAGTTTATATAAACTCTTTCATAGAAAAGCATAAAACAACTTCTATTCCTTTTCATAAGCAAATACTATGATTCACTATTGCAAGAATTCCCCAAGCAATTCCAAAGAAGCATTCAAATCTCATTCTTTCATAAATAAAGACAAATAAGAGAAGACTAGATCATCATGCCTATAATACGCTTAACCCATTTGACTAACTTGATGTACAACCTTCCAACAACATCTTCCTAGCTTTACCAACTCACATCAATTCTTCACTATAGCCTCTTACTCAAGATAGCACTATGCTCTCACAAAATAACTCTAGCTCTCACAAGTTGCAGTTCTCAAAATATTTGTAGCATAATAGAATTGCAGATAATAACGCATTCCAAATAAGGAAGCTATCCCATCTATTTATATAGAGAAATGAGATATTGCAGCCTATAGAAAAGGTATGCCAGTCGACAACTCTCTCCATGTAAGTTGACTCACTACACAGCAAAAAGGTGGCTGTAATCTAAGTGTAAACTCAACATATTATCTACAAATCAACCTCTATGGTTTGACAACAAATGAAGACCAACTCAAATATACACATGCTCAAAGATGACAATCGAATTGCATCTAAAATGGACTTCTACAGATTAAAGAGTTTCTATACATGGCAGGAAGTATTGCCAACTTTCTTATCTCATGGTACAATTTCTCTCACAATTGAAACAATCTTTGTTTACAGCCAACACCTACACCATGTCGACTTGGTCATAGCTTTATTGAGCAATAGAGGAAAATGAGTCGCTTCATAATAATAGCATGTGAATGGCGCTTTGACCAATTCATTCCATGTTGTTTGCTTCTCCTATTCTCATGTGTTTGAATCACTTTATAATGCGGCTTTTAAATATTCCATCACTTTATACAAAAGCATCCAAGTTCAAGTAATTCGCTATTTATAATTTAAAGATGCATTTCCATATAGCATCGACTATGGTTTTCTTCCCATATCGACCTTTATTGTTGCACATTACTTTGCATTTAGTTTGACCTATAATATGACTCAAACACTACCCTATATTCACATTTTAAACAACACTTTACAGTTATCTTTCCCTCCTCACATAATGTGTAGCACTTTTTAACTTACTAAGCTTTGATTGCCTAATATGTGCTATGTGTGCATTAACACCATAATGCATTATATGCAGCTTTATCACTAAGTTTCATTCACTATTCTTAGTAGAAATAAACTTATTTGCTGGTTATAGTCCTTGGTCTCTCAAGTGTGCTATACACTAACATTGTATTTACTTGTAAATACTTCAAATACCATTTCAATATCTAAATTAACATATATATATATATGTGTGTATAACCTACTTAGTTATATTACATTTATATATTAATATACACTTACATATATATATACTCGCCTATCCAATTACTATCGCCAATCAAATACCCATAATGCATATTAAAAACATGAATTGATATTCTAATACAATAACCATATATATATATGTATGTATGTATGTATTATCAATACACACACACACACACACACACACACACACACACACACACACATATATATACAACACAATATATATAATCATGTTTATTCAATTTTGTTAATTGCCAAATCAACAAGTATATAAATGCACACACACACACACACACACACACACACACACACACACACACACACACATATATATATATACACAACACAATATATATAATCATGTTTATTCAATTTCATTAATTGCCAAATCAACAAGTATATAAACGCACACACACACACACACACATATATTGTTTATCTTGCTTATCAAACTCAAACATAACACACATACAATTACCATCTTATTGATAGGAAATATACGTGTGATGTATATATACATATATATGTACATGTCACATTGTCCCTACGATAACCCATGCTCATAAGCAACCCGATCATAATCGTGCACAAGTACATCTGCCTATGTACTCTCATGTACATGCTCCTCCATGTGTATGGTCTATTGTTGACATGTATATGCAAACATATACATACATTCATGTATGTTCACCCCATCAATCAAGCATAGTAACATAAGGAAGAACTCATAAGCTCCAAAAATATAAACATCATCTAAGAATTCACTCAACAGAAATCAAGACCCTTACTAATGCAAAAAAATCATGTCTAAAGGATAACATACCAATTCCCAATAGTATTCAACTTGACTCAACCATTCTATTGTGAGTGTGTGTAAGCTCAGATAGGCTTCGTTTAGGGTTACCCAACCAATCACTTCTCTCGAGTGATACTTCCCCTCCACCTAGAGGATTGAACTTGTCCTTGCAACCTACTCAGTACATTTGGAAATGGTAGTTGGACGTTCATAATAAATCCATATGCATCTTAAACATTAGCATATTCATATAGAAATGTATGTTCTTCATCAATGTAATTATGACTACTCTTTCAAAGTATTTATCAATACTTTCACATAATACCTATTTCAGTATTTCATTCATTTACAAACATATCAAAATAAATCAGTAATAACAAGACAGGATGTGACAAATTCAATCGAAATCCAAGAATTTTAAAGCCAAACGACAGTCATTTTACCATTTCCCTCTTACAAAACCAAACAGAAGCAAGGGAAAGCAAGAAAGAAGAGAGGGGGGTCCATATTTTGCCAAGGGAAAAATGGGGCGTGTTGTGAAACCACACAACAAATAGGTCCTTACAAATTTCTCCTATTATTATTGCAAATCCTTCCAACACTCCTACTCCCCCTGCCACATGGTTACAACAAACATTGTTCAAGAAAAGGAAAGTCGAAGAATTCAAAATCTTAGAAAATGATATCGTTGCCAACTTGTTGCAATGAACTCCTCAGCCTAAAAAGTTGAAGACCACTTCAAGGATGTTGTTTGATACATCTAGAAATATGTATGTGGAAATATCTCACCCCTTTTCTCAAAAGGATGCCAGGAAAGTGATTGAGAAGGACTTTAATATTACTAAAGTCAACTTAGGGCCATCTTCAAGAGACGGGGATATTCATAACTTTCAAGTATCAGTTGCAAGGTTAGTAGAAAGGACCACAAAAATAAACAATCTAAGGATGAGCCCAAGCAACAAGTATTAGCTTTGACCGTGTGTCTTAAGTCCATCATAGACACTTCAATCAGGTCGATAAATCAAATTGGTTTTATTTTTTATCCTAAATTGGGGGAAAGGAAGTCACTGAAAATGTTTAAAATTATAACTTTATGGTCAAATATCTAAAGAGTGGGTCAATGTGATCATAACTAAAACAACTAAAAATATAAATCAAATAAAGAAAATATATGATGGTATAAGATGCTACGAAGAAATAAATCAATGAAGACATGATCACAACTTCCAAGCAAGAAGAGACCAATCGGTTGAAGGTAGATAAAAACTTGAAAGAAGTGTCAGACATGGGAATAGATAAGTTAGTTGCCAAGAAAATCATAACTCAGCCTAATGACAACAAACATATTATATGGAAAAAGAGCATAAAATGGAAATTCACAGCTCTCGGGAAAAAAAATCAAGATTAAACAAAGATATCAAAAGAGTGTGATCAAATTAAAACAAATGTTCAAGATGGCTTCTTATCTGTTCCTTTGGGAGATCAATCTAATCTTCAAGTTACTGATGTCAATGTCATAAAAAAAAACTTTAAAATAAAAATTCAAAGAATCCAATCAAATCTAATCAAATCCAGATGTCAATGGTAAAAACTAACAACACAATCGAATTCAAAAAACATTTCAAATAAATATTTAAAATAAAATTCAAAGAATTATTAGTATATGCCAAATATGTTTATCTTTCACTGCCTATCATTGCAAGCATCATGATTTTTATGACAGTGAAGGCAAAGAAATTTGTTCAATAAGAAATGAAAGGTGTATATTCATCTTTAATTTTAAATTAGCATACGTTCATTATATTTGGAAGCCATTACTTGCATCTCCTTTTATCTTTTACTGATCAAATTTCACTATGTAATCTCAACCTTTTATTTCGGGTAATGATTCAACTAGTTAAGTAGTAAATGGATTTTCAAGGGAATGTGATGATTTTTAGTATATTTCTTTTCAAGAGTAGTTGCAGAAGTTAGTAGATGGTAAAAGCTTCATAAATGTAAATTATATATAATTGTTTCATTAAATCAAACCTGAAACTAAAACATGCCATGAAATGTAGTTACGAAAAGATTATAGCTTAGAGCCAAATATTGATGAAAGGCTTTTTTCCGAGAGATCAGAATCTAAGTGAACCTTAAATGATTGGTTTCCTTAGATTTTCACTTAGTTTTGGGAAAATATATTCTATTTAAATTGCAAGAAAATGGTTTAGAAGATAATTTTAGGACTCTAGAAGAAACCCGATCTGGTGTTGAATCAAGAGGAACATGTTTGTACTTAGCAATGCTATTTCATATGTTACCGTACTGTTATTTTTCAGTTTCTGGTTATTCTACTGGACATGATCATATATGCTTACTATTTTGTTAAATGGTTAAAGATCTTGTTGATATTGATCACAATTGTTTTAGATCATGCACTGAAGTTGCTAGAACAATGTGGCAAAGCTGTAATGTTTAAAGGAACATCAATAGATGATGAATGTGTAAAATTCTCCCAGTTTCAAGATTGGCTCGTGTATTCTCATTCTTCAGTTACCGAAAATAATTTAAAAGCACATTAGGGTTTGTGTTGCATATGAATTTATGGATCTTAACCTCATATCTACTAGCATAACAATCATATTAGGTCATACTCATTGTATCCATGATTAGCATGTGAATGTGGTGGATTTTTTAAACAAATTTTGAGTAGGGAGAGCTCATCACAAAATGGTGGCCCTTGTATCTCGAAGGTAAATGGGTGTTTAGGAAAGAGGATCTAGTAGTTGAGCACCATAACTTTGCGCTTTTCAAAATCTTAGTGGAAATTTCAAAAAATTCTCATTTTTTTATGGCAGCTTGGTTGGCAATGCCCCTGCTTATAACTAAGGTTTGAGAGCCACATCATTAAATATGATGCCACATCAACATGCCTTTTGTGGAGGTGTCCAAAAATGTCCCAAAAAAAAGTGAGATCGACACTAAATCATGTTTTATTGGTGTACTGATGTGGCATCACATGATTCGTTGATTTTTAAATCTAAGGAATACATATTATTCAATTATTGGTAGTTATCATCAATGCTAACAACTTTAAAGTCATAACTATTGGTTCAATATTGTTAAAAATATTGGGCATTAAATCAACAAATGCTATAACAACTATTGATTCATGCTCAACTACTGAATCCTTTCCTTTAGAAAGAGATCTTGATTGTCCAGTTTGATGATTCAACTAAAATTGATAAAAGAAGATATTAACTACTATAATTTAAATTAACATTTGACACCCCTATCTTGGGCATAACAAATGTATAAGTTGAGGTATGATTATGCCTATAATATTATCAATTAAGATTTAAACATATTTATAAGAATCCAAAACAATGGCACTAAACCCTAGAGTCTTGGTATACAATTTTTGTGATTATGTATTCTTGTCGCATATGTTGTGTGCTAAGTCATCACGTTATCATCAAACTTTTCATGTGTGCTTGTCCATTTTTCAACTCACAAGGCCTATGATAGAAGGGAGGGATGTAATATGTCTCATAGGAAACTTGTGAGTACAAGGGTTGCAAGAATCCTATTTTTGAGGGATATAAATTATAATGGTATTATAATTGTATATTTAAGATTTAGTAAATAATATTATTTTAAAAAATGATAAAAATTTATAATAAATGATTTAAAAAATAATAATTTATAAGTTATCATTAAAATAATTTTATTATATATATATTAATAAAATTAATAAAAATACAAATTAAAAATTAAAAATATAACACATTAATATTAATTATTAAAAATATGTAAATCTTAATATAATTATACATTTTAGATTTAAAAATATGTATTGTATAAATATTATTAGTCATTTATTCTTAAAATATATTTATTAATGATAATTAAAGTTATTTGAATATAAATAATAATTATAATAAATAATTAAAAACACATCATTTATAAGATACAATTTAGATATGTAAATTGTAAATGTTAATATATTAATACAAATTGACATTATGACATATTAATTTCATTTTTTTAGGCGAAACTAGTAAGTCACTATAATATATATTATATATAAATAAAAATAATACAAAATCTCATTCTAGAGAGCATACTGGGACCAGTAAGAAAACCTCTATTTATTACTCAAATAAGATGAAGATTACATGTTTGCAGAGTCCAATTTCAAAGATTATACTAACTTATTAATTGCATTCTTATATTCTAGTTTGATGGGACAAAAAATAGTGCAATAAGTTGGTTCGACAAGATATAAATTTAAATTTTAAATTTTAAAAATTGAAGACTAACCAATCATGTTCACCAGTAATCATTTCTAAAATTGATAAAGTTAAATATTTTACATATTGATTTTAGGAAAATTAAATTTTATTTGAAAATTAGTAGGGATCTATTATATAAAATAGCTTTAGTTAAGTTAGTGTAAGTAAATTGCTACCATTTTATAATAATTTAGTAAACATGATTGTAAATCAATGAATATTAAAGCACTAAAATTTATGCTTAGGGAAGCACAACCTTTCCTATGTTTTGATATAGCATTTTTTTTATTTGTTATAATTAATAATTTATTAAGTATAAATTTACAAAATACAAAGGATCTATAATAAACATGTCCTTCATTACATTGTCACTATCATAATCACTAACATTAAGTGGTAGGGGAAGCTAACATTTCCATAGATTAGCAACATGATTCATTGCCATTTTATCTAATTTATTTTATTTTGTCAAGATGACCAACCAAACCAAGAAGATTGACCATGAAAGCATAGTGTTCTATCAAGTCGGTTTGATGTGATAAAATTTACTTATTTAATCAAAATATTGTTGACCTTCATCTGCTAGGATTTTTTGACAACAAGCAATCATACATTGCTTGGGCTAGTCCTAATTTTTTAAATGTGTTTAAATATTTTAAAGGCCTCTAAGAAATGTTAGTGAATAGCATATAAAAAAATTGCTACATTTGTAGGCACTAAATTCTATTGATGCATTCTAAAATAAGTGTTATGCCTTCTCTAAGATCCTACATGTTGCATACACATTTATAAGGTCATTTTCAACAAGCATGAAATATATATTTAAATTACTTTCAATTATAGTTTCATCAATCAAAAACATTATTACTTTATATCTACTATGTTAGTGCATGCATATATAATAATTGTAAAGCTTTTCAAATATGATTGCATATCTACCAATTGAATTTTCCCAAATAGATTTAGAATTTTTTCACTTTTTTCATTTTGTACATATCCTATTTATCAATGTTGTTGATTTAAAACATTTGGGTTAGGCATTTTTCAGAAAAGTTTATAAGTCTATTCAATATATTTATATTTTCCATATGCTAGGATCATGACATTCCATTAAATACTATGTGTGTGTGAAATGTGCAAAGTTAGTATCAACACAAACCTTAATGAAATGATTTATATCAAAGATTTGCAAGAAAACTACTCTATTTAGCAATGTCAACAAATCTTTTGAGAATGTCTCATTGTCCTCTATTCCTAAGGATTTATTAAACCGTTTGGCCCTCAAATTTCTATGAGCACAATGGTTGTTAAAATAACTACTTAGGAAACGAGATAACATTCAACATGCAAGCCAACATAATGCCTACATGAAACTATATGAAAACAATGATGATGAATGCCATGATGAGTGGAGGGTGATGTTTATGATAAATGGAAAAACGGAGGTGGAAACTATGGTAGTGATCTATATGATTCTATGCATGATTCTACATATGCTCAAATGTAAACTTAAAATGACCTAATATAAAATGCAACTATGATGCAAGATGGATGATAAAATGCAACTATGAAGCAAAATTTAAAGCTAAGATGTAAATGCAAAAGCAAAACATGATGTAAAGACTAGCTATAAGACTTCAAAATGCTCCAAGCTCCAATGATAAACTTGCATGATAACTTTACTTCAAATGTGGATGCAAAATACAATTCCCAAGGGTTGTATTTATAGCCTTTTCCAAGCATATAGTGAGGTGGCAATAATCAATGGTCCATATTCAAACAAGAAGAATGGATGGTGAAGATGAAGAGAATCAAGATGTTGTCCCCTTGACCAAAGACAACATGCCATTTGGATAGAAGAATCTCTTGACCAATGGGAAAAATGCCATTTGGATGGAAGATTCAAGTGTGGGAAGAGAACTAGACCATGTGCTTCCAAAATTTGTGGAAGTGTGTGGGAGGAATAAGTCATGTGCTCCAAAATTGGTGAAAGTGTGGGAGGAATAAGTCATGTGCTCCAAAATTGGTGGAAGTGTGTGAGGAATGAGCCATGTGCTTTTTAAAATGAGTTGAAGATAATTCTAATTAAAAATTAGAGTTATATATTTTCATGTGACCTTGGTGAGGTGGCACAAAAAGTTGTAGAAATGTGCTTTAATTTCTAATTGGTCATTTAGTGAAGACTAATTAAATAAAACAATTTTAGGGAAACTTGTTTATTTAATTAATTTAGAAGAATATGTTTCAGATTTGGAGAATTTAGAAAATAAACAATATAAATAAATTGAGAATTTATTTATACGTAGTCAAAATATCAATTAAATAGCTAGTATTTAATTAATTAAAGGTGTTGACGGATTTTAGGTGTATAAATTTTTCCCCTCTTTGAAGTAATGTGTTTACACATTGCTTCAAAGAAAAATTTGATGTCGATGCTCAGAAAAGTTTTCAATGCCCTAGACGATGTCCCATATGTTGATTTTCGGGTACTGACAGATATATGCCCCCTCGAGAGATAAATCAGTGAATTTTATAATTTTTTAAATTTTTGATGATTTGATGATAATTTCAAAATTTTACGATGCAGAAACAATTTATCTCCTAAAAAAAATGAGATTGAGCCTGTTAGATTGAATAATTGATGTCTTATGTTGCCTCCTTGTGTTTGATGTTTAATGATTGTGTCCAGCCGATTGATTTGATAATGTTGATGTGATAGTTGATGATTGACCTCATGATAGGTGGGGATAAATGATAGGATGATGATGATTGACCTCATGATAGGTGAGGATCAATGATAGATTGACGATTGACCTTATGATAGGTGAGGTGCAATGATAGATTGATGATTGACCTCATGATAGGCGAGATTGACCTCATGATAAGGGAGGTTGATTTGATTGATGAACCTCATAATAGGTGAGGTTGCATTGATTGATTGATTAACCTCATGATAAGCGAGGTTGATTTGATAGATTGACAAACCTCGTGATAGGAGAGGTTGATTTGATTGATTGATAGGTTGATTTGTGGTATGTTATGATCATAGGAGGATTTCCACATCTGGTGCAAGCAGATTCAGATTTGATTGGGTGATGTGATTTGACTTCTCTAATTGATTGATATGCCCCAGTATAGGATTGATTAATGTATTGAGGCTCGATGATGTACCGAGACCTAATGTATACACTAATTCAGTTGAGACATTGATGATGTACCTCATGATTTGAGACATTATGATACAATGCCATTTTTTATATTGATGTATCTTGTCATACCCTTGGATATTCTTGTACACTTTGACATTATGATTTTTTAGGTTATATGATATGTAGCGATGATTATGATCTATGTGTCAATATGATGATAGATGTCTATGATGAGTATGATGATTATGATGGATGCATCTGATTATGCAACTGATGTGTTATGATTCTATGATTCTTGATGAATGATGCCTATGATGCATGTGATGGATTTTATTATTCCAATGATATGTGATGCATTTTATGTTTTCTTTTCTTTTCTAATGCAAATAAATGATGTAATGAATGAATGAATGTGTATATGAAATGATCACATGATGATGCATATTGATGTTGATATTTATGTGATGTTTATATGTGATGTATGCAATGATGATTTGATATGCTTTATGGATTATGGATTTGATTATGCAAATGATGTATGATGTTCCGTGTGATGATTATGTTGAATATGTATGGATGCGATGCAAATGATGTGTGATATTTTGTAAGGATGAATGATGATTATGCAATGCAAATGATTATGCAGATGATTGTGTTCTAGGTTCTTAAGCTTAAATGAGTGAATCTATCCACCTTCCAAGAGTTGTGGGAAGGTTGTCATTAGTTGATTCTTTGTTTCATTAAGCTTCACAAAACTTGACATATTTCCCAATTCTTTTGGAAATATAAAGAGACTCACTCATTTAAGCTTAGTGAACCACTTCCCTACTAAATGAAATGATTTTGATTATGTAAATGATATGCAATGAATGTCATTTTGTGTTTTTCGATGCAAATATTATGATGTGATGCATGAATGGATGAATGATGTTGTAATGTTTTCCAATGCAAGTGATATGCAACTAAATGGGAATGTTTTCTAATTATATAAAAATGATGTGTTTTTGGCAATATCAAGTGTAATCAATCCCTTAATGCAAGAGATAACATCATTGTTACAACTTTGGAAAGGCCATAAATACATATGCAAACTAACATGGATGCAATCTATTCTAACCATGCAAATCTCATATGCAAAAGTTTTCATTCATAACAGCCAATTTGTCATGCTTTTAATCATCATTGGGCCTTTAAAATGTTGAAAGTGAGTACAAGAATAAATGGTATATTTAGACCATGATGACCTGAGTACTACTTCCATGATGTTTGATAGTGTAAGTTAACACAAGCATCTAAGTATAATTAAACCAAGATGACCTGAGCATTTCTTGCATAAATAGACAAGAGTTCATCCTTTTCCTATGCAAATTTAGAATGTCATCAGTGATACTTTGTAGAGCATGTCCTATGACAATTTGCACAGTAAGAATGATCAACTCACAAAAAATAGACAAAGAAAAATCATACTCCTTCTTGGTTCCTCTAGTTTGATACATCATCGAGGGGCTCTAGAGATATGATAATAAAAAAACAAAGTACAAAAATTAAACATTTGTGTTTAACATGATAACCCATGATTCAGAAGAGCTTCATCCTTTTGATCTGATTTTATGTTTGATTTTCTAATGTTTTTGGGATTTTCTGATTTTCCAATTTTTAGGTGTTTTATGAGATTTTGACCAAGAACCTAACCTAAAGACCTATCTTAGGGGCCTCAAGGGCTAATAAAATATTAGCCTTGTCTATGTTATACACGCAGAGACCATGTAGTTCGATTGACTCAATTGTTTACAGTACCAAGATATGAATAGATAAGATACGACAACTAATTACAACGGACCGCTAAAGGACTTGACCTAGGGTGTCTTGAGGGCTGATCAAAGATTAGCCTTGCCTATGTTAAGATCAAAGACAATGTAGTTCGACAAGATGACTCTTTTTTTTACTTTTTGACTAAATTTTGACCTATTTTTGGATTTTGATATGATATGGATGTTTGATGTGCTTCTGATGGTGATTGATGTTCAATGTTGGGTTGTAGTTTAATCATTATTTTTGGGTTGTGTTTTCCCCACTATTGTTTTTTGTTGGTTTAAGCTCAATGTTTATTTTCCCCCAGTGAGTTCAAGATTTTTCCCCCAATCCAAGGTGAGACATGACCATGATGACTAAAACCTAACCTAACAACCTATCCTAGGGGCCTTAGGGGTTGATCAATAGATTATCCTTTCCTATGTTGTACACACAGAGACCACATAGTTCAACTGATGACTCGGCCAATTTTTACAAGATGAAGACATGAATGTGAAAATGCCAGTTTATTATGATGAACTCCTAGAAGACCAACCTAAATGTCTCAGGGGATGATCAAAGATCAACCTTGCCTACATTCAAAGCTCAGAGATGACGTAGTTTGACAAGATGACTATGTTTTTGTCTTTTTGACTTTTTGACTTGTTTTTAGTTTTTGATATGTTTTGAATGTTTTTGGATTTTCTTAGGATATTTAAGATGGAATGATATGATATGATCGGTTGAAGGAACAAGATGCCCCACAATAGAGGTAATGCAACCCTGGATAAATGATAGATCAAACTAAAAGATTCACTACAAAACATGTCACACAAGCAACATATCTCTTGTCAAAAGATGATAATGGTTGATTGTTTAAGATTCCAGGAATGATTGATTCCATAAGGCATGATAATTCTAAGTATGATAAGATTGATGATTGTTGATGATTGATTTGACAAAATATATGAGGATTGGATAATGTTTTATAGCTAGGCTCAAATATGATTTGCATGATAAGATTCAAGGTTGCAAAGGGACATGATGACATGGATTTGATAAGCTAGGAGATATGGAATGGAAGAATGAAAGGATAAGGATAATGAATGGGATGATCAAGATCAACTAGATAAGATACAAACACAAGGCCCCAGTATTTTTCCCCTATTCCTCATCAAGACCAAGGAAGGGAAGAAAGGATGTATCTAGAAAGAATGATGGAATATGGATAAGACGAAAGATATGCTACGAAATATATGGAAAAAGTGAATAGGACAAGATATATGATGTTCAAGGAGATCCTTAGCCTTGTCAAGATCAAACATGGGAAATGTAAGGAATGATAAGATGGATGAAACTTCCCCCACAATTGCAGAGTACAAGAGGAATATAGAAAATAAGATATAGATGATAAAGATATGGAGGAAGGACTTAAGCATCAAGTTTCATGACCAAATATCCCTTTAATAAACCATGGTAAATGGGAATTAGACTCATAAATGTTGGCCTATTAAAGGTACGATGGAAGAACTAAGGACTTAGCCAAAGGTTTGGATTAAAGGAGAATGATGGGTGATGAATTTTGGGTAATGGATAGGAGGTGGGAAGACTTGCTGATAGATGGATGGAAAGGATTGCAAGGTCAACATTGGCACACACCTTGAAGGGTGGTGGAGTGATGGAGGAAAAATGGATTTGGAAGGTGATAGGTTTTTGGATGGAAGAGTGGAGGAAGCTTTTGGATTAGAAAATTTGGATGCCAATTTAGATTTTATTGCTTCTATGAGACTTTTAGGAATCCACATGACTTTTGACTTTTATTTTTTCTTTGTGGGCCTTTGTGGCCTTTGAGATTTTTCTTTTTGCTTTATGGGCCATTGTGGCCTTGGAAATTTTTCTTTTTCCTTTGATGGGCCTTTGTGGCCTTTTGAAATTTTATTTTGATTTATGGACCTTTGTGGTCTTTGAAACTTTCCTTTTTTCTTTGATTTATGCACCATTATAAGAAAATCATCCCATGAACATTCAATTTTTAGATGTTGATGTCCTAATAGTGTCCACACAACAATGGGTCTTGTACTTTGATGGTTCTTATACACAACATTGATTAGGAGCCAGAATTTTTTTATCTCCCCACAAGGACACACCATTCCCAAGTCTTATAGATTGATGTTCCCTTGCACCAACAACACAACTAAATATGAAGCCTTGATCATTGGAATCAAAGTAGCAATTTAGTGGAAGATCATAGAGTTACATGTCTATGGGGATTCACAACTAGTCATTAATCAGTTAAATGATGACTATCAAACAAAGGATGACAAGTTGATGCCCTACAAAAGAATGGTTGATGACTTCAAAAAGTACTTTGTGGAAATAAGATTTGAGAAAATTCATCAAAGCGAAAACAAAGCCATTTATTCCATGGAAACCATTTCTTCTCTCTTTCAGATTCTAGAGAAACAAGTTCATTACGAGTTCATGGTGGAACAACTATTCAACCCATCTTATGACAACCCTAAGTCCCAAGTTATCTACCATCTAGTTGATGTTGAAACTTCTCTCTACGGGAAAATCTATACATACCTAAAATATAACACCCCCTCTCTTGACCTATCTCATAATAAAAAAAAACTTCATTCACTAAATCGCCTAACACAATGCCCTTATCATAGATATCCATTATCGATGAGGTCTTGATGGAACTCTCCTCCAATGTTAGGAATGTGACGAATCTGAAACAGTTTTACAGGAAGTACATGAAGGTGTTTGTGGCACTCATTCGAGTGGTTTAACCCTAGCTAAGAAACTACTTCGTCAGGGATATTATTGGCTGACTATGGAGAAAGATTCTTTTCAGTTTGTCAAGAAATGCCAAAAGTGCCAGATTCATGGCAATCTCATTCATGCACCAACACGGGAACTTCACCCTTTTACATCAACATGACCCTTTTTTCAATGGGGATCGGACCTCATCAGCAAGATTCATCCATCTTCATCCAATGGACACAAGTTCATTATTATAGCCACAGAGTATTTCACGAAATGGATCAAAGTTATCCCTCTAACCACCATCATAAGAAAACAAATCTTGTTCTTTATCCTGAACTATATCATCTATAGATATGGAATCCCTCTCTCCATCATCACTAACAATGGATGACCTTTCAAAAATCAAGACGTTGAAGAACTTTGTGAGAAACTTCACATCCAACATCGGTTTTCTACACCCTATTATCCTCAAGGCCAAGTAGAGGCCTCAAACAAGACTATCCTAATTTTTTTCAAAGAAAATCATCAACGATGTTGGACATGACTAGCATGTGCAACTAAACCTTGCTCCATGGGCTTACAGAACTAGTATCCATACCCCAATAGGAGCTACACCCTATGCTCTAGTATACAACTCAGAAGACATTCTACCTATTGAGGTTGAACTACTATCACTTCATGTGTCACTAAAAGGGATCATTTCAGATGAGGATCACAAGGTGTCTATGTTACAATAATTGGAACTCTTGGATGAGCATTGTCAGCATGCAGTGGATCACCTGAAGGCATATCAACAAAGGATATCTAGAAGCTACAACCATAGAGTCAAGCCTAGAACATTTCAGGTTGGCAATTTAGTCTTGAAAGAGAACCCCCGAAATCAACAAGATCAAGAAAAGAAGGGGAAATTTGAACCAAACTGGCTAGGTCCCTTTATCATTGTCTCATTCTTTAGATTAGGAGCATATTAGTTGTCTACACAAGAAGGGGATTTTTTTGATGAACCCCTCAATAGCCTACATCTCAAGAAGTTCCACACTTGAATCATCCAAGTGCATTGGGGAAAAGGTCCTGAAAAATATCAAAAACATTAGAAAATATCCTAAAAAAATTGGTTACCATGATGAAAACCTGGCAAACAAGTGTCTTGGTAACAACAACAAAAAATTAGAAAAGGAGAAAAAAATTAAAAATAATAATAAAAAAGATTAAAAAATCATAAAATCTAAAAAAGTGCAATAAAAACAAGTAATGAAAACCTAGCAACAGACGCTATTTGTGATAGGTTAGCTTTTCCATCTATTTGAGCATGTCAACCATTTGTTTTCACTATTTTCTTTCGCCATCCATCTACCTATCCTTTGAAAGCTCGATGTGCATATTCTGGCATCATGGTCGTGTCTCACTCTAGACTGATGGAAAAATCCTAAACTCGCTAGGGGAAAATAAACTTTAAGCTTAAACCAATGGACAAATAGTAGTAAGACAAACATAGTAAAAAAAATGATTAAAACACAACCCAACATTGAACATCAATCACCATCAAAAGTGCATCAAACATCCATATCATATCAAAATCCAAAAATAGGTCAAAAGTCAGTCAAAAAGTCAAAAACAAAGTCACCTTGTGGAACTACGTGGTCTCTGTGTGTACAACGTAGGAAAGGCTAATCTTCGATCAGCCCTTGAGACCCCTAGTATAGGTCTTTAGGTTAGGTTCTTGGTCAAAATCTTAGAAAACACCTAAAAATTGGAAAATCTAAAAATCCCAAAAACATTAGAAAATCAAACATAAAATCAAATCAAAAGGATGATGCTCTTTTGAATCGTGGGTTTATCATGTTAAACACAAATGTTCAATTGTTGTACTATGATTTTTGTTATCAAATCTCTGGAGCCCCTCGATGATGTATCGAACTAGAGGAGCTAGGAAAGAGTATGATTTTTCTTTGTCTATTGTCTGTGAGTTGGTCATTATTACTGTGCAAATTGTCGTGAGACGTGCGCTACAAAGTATCACTAATGACATTCTAAATTTGCATAGGAAAAGAGTTAACTCTTGTTTGTTTATGCAAGCAATGCTCAGGTCATATCAGTTTAATTATAATTAGATGCTTGTGTTAACTTGCACTATCAAACATCATGGAAGTAATACTCAGGTCATCAAGGTCTAAATATACCATTAATGCTTATACTCACTTTCAACATTTTAAAGGCCCGATGATGATAAAAAGCATGAAAAATTGGTTGTTATGAATGACAACTTTTGCATATGATATTTGCATGGTTAGAATAGATTACATCCATGTTAGTTTGCATTTGTATTTATGGAATTTCCAAAGCTGCAACAATGATGTTATCTCTTGCATTAAGGGATTGAGTACCCTTGACATTACCAAAAACACATCATTTTCATATAGTTACACATCACTTGCATTATCATCAATTAGAAAATATTCTCATTTACATGCATATCACTTGCATTGGAAAACATTACATCATTCATCCATTCATCCATCACACCATAATATTTGCATCGAAAAACACAAAATGATGTCCATCGCATCTCATTTACATAATCAAAAATAATTTCATATAGTGGCATTAGGGAAATGGTTCACTAAGCTTTAATGAGTGAGTCTTTATATTTCCCAAAAGAATTGGGAAATATGTCAAGTTTTATGAAAGCTTAATTTAAGAAAGAATCAACCAACGACAACCTTCCCATAACTCTTGGAAGTTGGATAGATTCACTCATTTAAGCTTAATACCCTAGAACACAATCATCTGCATAATCATTTGCATCACATAATCATCATTTATCATTATAAAACATCACACATTATTTGCATCAAATAATCATCATTCATCATTATAGAACATCACATAAATATCAACAAAAATATGCATCATCATATACACATTCATTCATTCATTACATCATTTATTTGCATTAGAAAATAACAAAAACATAAAATGCATTACATTTCATTGGCATAATAGAATCCATCGCATGTATCATATAGGCATCAGTCATCAAAACATCCTAGAATTATAACACATTGGTTGCATCATCATTTTCATCCATAACATATCATATCATCATCATATAGAACATCACATTGCATCATAACAAAGAAATAAAAATGCATCCATCAATAATTCTACATAATCATCAATAGAAATAAATGGTGTCCACCACATTGCATATCATCATCATAACATAAAAATTAAATGCATCATAGACATCTATCATCATATCAACACATAGATCATAATCATCGTTGTATATCATGTAACCTCAAAAATCATAATGTCAAAGTGTATGAGGGTATCCAAAAGTATGACAAGATACATCAGTATCAAAAATGGCATTGTATTGTAAAGTCTGAACACAAGAATTACATCATCAATGTGACAATAGTGTATACATCATGTCCAAAGTAAATCAAAATATGCTATGTCGAGCTCCCCCAGATGGTGTTGGCCTCACAGAACTAGTACCTCCTCCACTTGATGAACCTGCACTAGGATCTCTCCCATCTCTAGGCAATGGTTGTGTAACACCCATGCTAACAATCTGAGACCAAGGCTAGCCAGATCGAAACTATACAAAGCTCTCTCACCACTCGAGAGGAACTAGCTCATGATATTTACCCCTGTAAAACTCAACCTCCTGAGTAGTGTGTTGAATCTCTCAAAGGAACTCCATTGTACCCACAGTCATTACAGCGTGTTGTAATCTCTTGGTAATGACCTCGACCTGCTCTGCCCAACATCTCAAGGCATCCCTCTTTACAATAAGTATGACCTATGCCTATACCTGCTATACCTGTTGCCTATTTGCACCTCTCTCAGCCATTAGCACCTAAACATGTGCCTGAGCCTACACTAACTCATCCTGAAGTCTCTCGAACTATGCCTAAGCCTGCACTAAATCACCCTGAAAGGTTTGAATATGTGCTTGTAATGCCTCTATCTATGCCTATTGCTGATGAGATGGGACTCCATTTTGAATCCTAGGTCACTGAATGAGGTACAGTAATACTCCTACATCTAGGAACTACAAAATCTAAAAAGGGACTTCCAACTACACTTGATGGCCCTACACCTGAACCACCACCACCATCATTGTCACCACCCTCACCACCACCCTCAACACCCTTGTCATCCCCTCCATCCCCAATATCACTCTCCTCCTCCTCTCCATCCCCCATCTGTCTTGGTGCCTTGTCATCATCATCAATTGGTGGAACTAGCTCATCAAGATTAGATAACCTCAGAAAAGGATGTGTGTAGAAATACTCAGAATAATCCTTTGTCACCTCACAATACACAACCTAGTGAAAATCATGATACAAATGGGATAACATACACGATCCCCATGCATATTTGGTCCTCTCCAATGTCATAAGCTCCAATACTTAACCCCAACCCACTGAAAATCCCTTTGACCTATAGTCAATACAAAGGAATCCACCAACAAACCTAGAAAGAACACACGGTAGAGGATCATATCTCTCAACCATCTCCTGCCAAGGGACCCAATGGCCTAAAACATGATCATCTCAAAAAATCCTACACAAGGCATCAGTCCTACCCTAATCTACTATGTCATACACAACTATCTCACCCATCACTGGAATCTACAAGATATGATGAACATCCTCGGGAGTAACTATCATCTCCCTAGTAGCCATATGAAAGGTGTTATGGTCACTATGCCACCTCTCCACTAGAGCAATCAGCAAACCCCTATTAAACCTATATTGGGGTATATCTAACAAGGATGTCAACCCACAATGTGCAATAATATCTAAATCTTCCTGAGTCAACTAATGAACCATATCCCATGTCTTTGGGAAACACTCCTGAGACTGGATCATGTCAAAGTCCTCCTAATCATATTATAGAAAACAAATCAGCATTACATCAATAAATCTATCAAATTTATCCCTAACAAAATGATCAATCAATATCATCGGTCAATCAATTCATGTTCAATCAAGATCATCATTCAATCAAATCATGTTCAATCAAGATCATCAGTCAATCAAATCAGGTTCAATAAAGACCATCAAATCAATCAATCAAGACAATCATCAGTGAATCCTATCATCGATCCTCACCTATCATGAGGTCAATACATTATCAATCCTATCATTGATCCTCACCTATCGTGAGTTTGATACATTAGTGAGTCTTATTATCTATCCTCACCTATCATGAGGTCGATACATCATCAATCCTATCATTGATCCTCACCTATCATGAGGTTGATACATCATCAATCCTATCATTGATCTTCACCTATCATGAGGTCGATACATTAGTGAATCCTACCATCAATCCTCACCTATCATGAGGTTGATACATCATCAGTCCTATTATTGATCCTCACCTATCATGAGGTCAAAACATCATCAAGTTATCCTATCATTTGACTCTCACCTATCATGAGATCAAATCATCAACTATCTTATCAAACATCAATCAAGCAATGAACATCACACAATCATTCTGAGATCAATAAAAAGCATCACTAAATAGAACAATGCAATGATTAACATGATTCATGAACATTATACAAGCCTCAATGAACATCAACAATGTAACATTTGACATAACTAGGACTTTAATCAATAAAACATCATTGGACAACCAAAACAAGAGGGAAAATCATCAGGAATCACTCAAGGAAAAATCTCGCCAAAACCCCCAAAATAGCAAAAGGCACCATTTGGGACCCCAAAAGTGCCACGGAATGAGTAGAAGGTGCCATTTCAAGGGAAAAGGGTTAAAACATGAATTCAAGCTTACAAAAGGCGCCATTTGGGACCCCAAAGGTGCCAAAACAAAAGCAAACGGTGCCAAAACACAAGCAAAAGGCGCCAAAACACAAGCAAGATGCGCCAAAACTCTCAGAAACTCCCAAAAATGACTTGAAAATAGAAAAAATGACTTTAAATGGCCTACAACACCTATCTAACAACTTCAAAACATCAATAAAAAGGCAAGAAAATGACTAAAGGAGGTTTCTCGTAATGTGTACTGTAGGTCCAACTGTACAACAAGCTGACTATGGTGGCAAAGGAACTTGAAACAATGCTTGTGAGACGAGATCCCTATCTTCCTCTAGCTCTCCAATCTTCAAATTCTCCAAAATCACAATGTGCAAATGAATTCACTTTTCTAAATTTTTACCTTTTTAAAGGACAATGGAGGGAATTATGGTGGGATTTATTATCAATAATGGGATTTAACTAATCAAAACTATTCAAGGAGCAAGTGTAGAATCAAATTTTGAGAGATAAATCATGTCTAACATCAAATTTTCATTTGTTTAACAATGGATCATCATCACATCACTACAACATCATCACACAATCATCGAATCTTGAACAAAACATCAAAAATCCACATTTTACCGATTTATCTCTTGAGGGTGCATATATCCAAAATCACCTAAAAATCAACATCTGGGGCATCAAAAACTTTTTTGAGCATCCCTATCAATTTTTTCTTTGAAGCAACATGTAAACACATTACTTCAAAGAGGGGAAAAATGTATACACCTAAAATTGGTCATCACCTTCAATTTAATTAAATACTAGCTATTTGATTGATATTTTGACTACATATAAATAAGTTCTCAATTTATTTATATTGTTTATTTTATAAATTATCCAAATTTAAATCATCTTCTTCTAAATTAATTAAATGAATAAGGTTCCATAAACTTGTTTTATTTAATTAATATTCATCACTAATCTCGATTAGGAATTTGAGAACATGGCTACAATTTTTTGTGCCACCTCACCAAGGTCACATGAAATTAAATAATTCTAATTTTTAATTATAATTCTTCAACTCATTTTAAGAAAAGCACATGGCTCATTCCTCACACACTTCGACCAATTTTGGAGCACATGGTCTTCTCTTCCCACACTTGAATCTTCCATCCAAATGGAATGTTGCCCATTGGTCAAGAGATTCTTCCATCCAAATGGCATGTTGTCTTTGGTCAAGGGGACAACATCTTGATTCTCTTCATCTTCACCATTCATTTCTCTTGTTCGAATCTAGACCACTGGTTATTGCCACCTCACTATAAGCTTGGAAAAGGCTATAAATACAACCCTTGGGCATTGTATTTTGCATCCACATTTGAAGTAAAGTTATCATGCAGGTTTATCATTGGAGCTTGGGAACATTTTGGAGTCTTATAGCTAGTCTTTACATCATTTTTTTCTTTGCATTTACCTCTTATCTTTAAATGTTGCATCATAGTTACATTTTACATCCCATCTTGCATCATAGTTGCATTTTAGATTAGTTCATTTTTAGTTTGCATTTGAGCATATGGAGTATCATCTTAGTCATTTTTAGTTTACATTTGAGCATAGGTATAATCATATATAGATCATTCTATTTCAATACCATCGCATCCACTTCCACTTGTTTATTTATCATAATCCCCATCATCCCTTCATCATAGCATTCATCATCATTGTTTGCATATAGTTTCATGTAGGCATTTGATTGGCTTGCATATTGAATACTAATCTCAATTCTTAAGTGTCATTCTAATAACCTTTGTGCACATAGAAATATGAGGACCAAAAGGTTAAAAAAATCATTAAGAATAGAGGACAATGAGACGTTCTTGAAAGATTTAGTTTGTTGCAAATTAGAATAGCTTCTTTACTTTGAATCTTTAATATAAATCATTTCATTAAGGTTTGTGTTGATACTAACTTTACACATTTCACACACACACACACATACCTGGAAATGTGTTGAAGAATGGAATGGAGACTGAAATGTTGTTGAATATGGAATTTTGATTTATTGGGACACTTACACCATTCTGGGTGACCTAGTCCTAGATCCGAAAAATTGCACTAGAGCCCATTTCAACCAAATCGGTATCCAAATCTATAGAAAACTTCAAAAAACATGTGTAGTGGGACTAAGTCACCCAAGGTGGTGAATTATTCCACTTTGGATTTTTTGAAAATTCAAAAGTGGAAACAAAAGCCCTTGGTCTACACTTTCTGTTTGTCCAGGTGTTTGGTTCTGAAACTCCAATTTTCAACACTGTAAGTGACTTTTTGTGGATATTTTGACCTAACCAACAAGGAAATGACTTCAAAAATGTTGTAACTTAATCTTTAATCATTTCCAAGTCTTCAATGTACCTAAATCTGCAAACACACAAGGAAAGAGAGAGAAATGTTGAATGTTGGGGCATGGGGGTTTTCCTTGGTCAAACCCCGTTTTAGGTAATTAAACCAAAATGAAGAAATAATGTAATGAAGCATGAAATAATGGAATTAGATACTTTCCATGATTATAGATCTTGAATTTTTGCAGCAATAGATGAAGAATCTGTCCTTGAATGCCTTAGAAAGTTATCTTGATGACTAGAATGCTAAAACCCTAACTTGCTTTACTTGAGATAGAAGATGAATGATGAACGAATAATGAAATTGATTATGAATTATGGTTAAGAAGCTTGTATTTATAGGCAATCCACCTAATTTTCCTGTTAATTTGATCCCCAAGGCCGACATGAAGGAAAAATAAACTTAAAATCCAATTTTTCTTGCTGTAACCTCGAAAATAGCCCAAATGGGACTAAGTTGCCAAGCTAGGTAACTTAGTCCCACCTAGATGGGACTAATTCACCCAGATGGGTAACTTGGTCCCACAAGGGCTATTTTTCCAATTAGATTGTTGGGGAGTGAGGATTTTTTGGTTTTTATGTTGATTTTATCAGGTCTTTGATAAAATTAAGCCTCGAGATGCACAATATGGGGCCATAGGGACCTATTAATGATGATGTAAAGGGTAATTAGGGATAGGGACACAAATTTCAATGTGAAAGTGTGATTAAATACACTTTACAACATTAAAATGAGGTCCACATGGCCTAGAAAGGAACAACATTCAATGTGAATGTGTAAAACACATTACAACACTAGATTAGTATTAGGTTTAATTTACAATCCTTCTAGATTAATGTGAGAGTTTCATTAAATACATTTTACAATATTGAATTGGGGAAAAATAGGTCCATTAGTCTATAAAAGTGTGAAAGTCTTTTACAACACTTTACAACGCCTTTACAAGATATTGTTAGATGCATTTTATTCAGTTTGCATGGGCCCAAGACCTAATGTAGATGTGAAAAACACCTCACAACACTTAATCAAGGCCTTATTAAGTCCACTTTATCATCAATTATTCCCAGATCAAGCTTGAAAATTTCTAAAGATACATTTTTGTGACACACTTTCTTAACCAAATTCAACTAGAGACTCATTAAAAGCATCAATCGGAATGGGCTAATATTATGAGATTCAATTATTTGAATGACCTCATGACAATATTATTGTCCTCTAATCCTAACAATTACCAAGAGGCTCTGACATCTAGAAAAATATACTAAAAATAAAAGATACTCTAGGCTTGATAATTAAATGGCAGATTAGCAACATAGAGAAAATTAGATTCTATGAAGACCCTTGGATCTCCTCGACCCCTCTGGAATTCCATCCTATTTATTTTTCAATTTAGGTTGACCTAAAAAGAAGGTTCAATAGTCTTGTGAAATATTACCGGGATGCTACCAATAACCCTCCCTCATAGAGAACAAATCCCTAATGGTTTAATCCTCCTCTATGTATTGCTACTATAGAACTCAAGATTATTACTAATTAGTTCTTCTACAAGATCTAATTAATGGAAAACCTTTTGTGGTCAAATTCTCAAGATAGTAATTACTCTTTCAAATTTAGATTTAATTTTATATTACCCAAATGGATTTCTTATTTCAATTGGTTGAATCTTTGGAAACACAAAACCATACCCAAAGTTGTCCTATTTTGGTAGAGTGTTCATAGAAAGGTTATAACTATTGATAATCTTCAACAAAGAGGCATGCAATTAGTAAACAAATTCTACCTATGTGAAGTAACAAGTGAAAGTATTGATCACCTTCTTATTCATTATGATTATGCCTAGAGAACCTAACAAAATATATTCTTAGAAACTTCTTTGTAAGTTAGGCCTAAAAGAATAATATTAAAAGCATCACTAATAGATAGACCTACCCCTTCTATCATCCCCTAATTTTGGAACTCTTGCGGTAAGACTTCTTCCATATTGGTTGGGGATTACAGAAAGAGTGAAATAATATGATATTTAAAGACAATTTAAGGAAACATTGGGAGGCTCTTTTTTTTGTCTATTATTCAAAACATCAAAGTCGTGGCTTCTAAAAATCTTAAAAGAAATTCAGGTCAACTCTGGAATTAAAGATTGCCTAGAAATGGTGCATCTCTAATAATCTCATGGTGGATTCTCAAATTTCTTTATCCAGTAAATATATCATTTGGACCCCCCTTTATCTCAATTGGCTAAAATTTAATTTTTACAACTTGGCTAAAGGGAATCTTGGACAAGTGGAGGGGGTGATATCTTAGGATATTACAAGGGGAATATGATTTTCCCATGCAGTCAACCTTGGAATCCAATCCTCTTGCTTTTCTAAGGTGGCAGTTTCTTTCCATAGTATTCAAATTGCAAAAGACAAACCTTAACCAAGGTGTTAATTAAGGGTGATTCCAAAAATGAAATCAACATGATGCTAGGTAAAGCAAGTCCTAGTTGAGCTCTCTAGGACCTAATAAGGGAAACATTCCTAAACATGATCAACTTTGAGGCTCATAGTATCAAGCATGCGTTTAGAGAAGGTAATATAACGATAGATATATTGTCTAATATTTCCTCTCACATCTAAACTATTATGATTTGGATTGATGTAAATATGCTCCTAGAGCATGTGAAAGTTAATATAATTGATTTAAGGTAAAATATTTCACAACCCCAAGTGGAAAAGGTAAGAATAGTTCACTTTGTAATGCCCTGCCATGAAACCCCAAATGACAACAAATCTAACTAACAATTATGACAGTATATTTTTTTTAAGTGAACCAATGTATAAATCATACTAACAATAACATAGAATGTAATCACATGTATAGTTGCACTGACTATTTCTTTTAGGGTATCATAACTACATTACAAACATAATGATTAAACAAGCTAAATATGCATCATAAAATAGCGAATAACAAGATTTTATTTACAACTTCTGCATTAAAAGAGTTAGATATAGATATTTCTACAGATACAACACCATTCAAGAGCATAAAATATGATTCAATAAATAAATATATATCTTCCCATACATCGGATAGATCATTACACTATTTATATGATTACATCAAAGCTTCCGTTATAACAATGCAAAGGATACATCAAATACATGATAGGATACTACTGAAATGATTGCATTACATAACATCAATGCTAACTCAAGTTTGGTACAAGATTTGGAATCTCTTCATCAAGTACCACATCCATACTCATGACACATCAACTAGGAACCCAATGGAGTGCATAGCACGTTCCACCCAACCATGTGGAACCTAAGGTCCACCCCCTGTGCTAGGAGATAACAATAAGGTCCCACCACCAAAGTAGACAAGAAGACAGTAGCACAACACAAAGCGGCTAACATGACTCCAACATAAAAATACCACAAATAATTCACAACAATGACACTGTTTCCAAAGGTACGCAACAAAAAAGTGAACACAAGACAAGAGAATGTTAGGTTTCTATAGGGAGGAGTGTCATCACATAGCTTGTTATGGGTTACACTTGCATAACCTTCCTAGGCTACCAAATCCCCATCCTAGGCTACCCTAGCCACCTCTACCAACTGTTGGACCCCCATACAAACTCATGCATGATTAGCATACCTTCCAAGAGGACAAGGCAGTTGATCTTTCCATTCCAAGTCTTCCCACTCATCTAAAGCCTAAACAAGAACATGAGCCATGCGTGAGGTGTTATCTTGATTAATGTGAACTACCCAACCCCCTAATTTATTTTAGGTTATCACTGATTAAAAAAATCTCAATGAGTTACCCTAGTGCCACTTTGTGTGTTGGAACCCCATAGAGAGCCACTCCCCCTACTAACAACTAGAGACCCAACACATCAAATAAGGTATAGACAAGTTGCACAAACTAGCAAATCCATATAAATAACCACATATAGCGAGGCATTCACCACCTCACACAAGATCTCCATAATAAAACAATTTCCACAATGCATGGCTAAAACCCCCATAAACATGATCAAGTATAAGAACAACAATTCACACAGAACTCAACATTAAGTCCAAAAATAAGTAAACTCTTTCCCCAACCTTTGGAAACCTCGCAATAACCACTTCACACTAGAAAGCTCACTCCATTAAACAATAACCAAAAATATCAACTCACAATAATCAATAGTAAAACCAACCAACGGGGCATCCAAGGGAAACCTAATTTTCTCCTCACATAATACCCAACCACTAATTGCCTAACAAACTTACAATTTGGCTAATAAACAACTTAAAAAAAAATCAACAACCATTAATTAATACTCTCATTCTTATATTTAAAGAAAACACACAATAAACGAGCCATCATGGACAAATCCATAATTAAACATCACTTGATCTTTTAATCATCCACATTGTCTAATACAAAAACTAATAATAATGTAACAGCCCTAAAGAGTTTTCTTATATAAGACATTAATCACTACAATCATTTATTTTTAAAATAACTATTTCACTAATAAACCATCTATTTTATTAAACTAGTTACTATGAAAACCTTAATTTTAAATTACAACTTTGACATAAGACAATAATAATAATATTCAAATTCATTAATTCACAAAGAAATGTTATTAACCAACTATCACCTTACTCACATTAAGACTTGTCATGCAATTACAACTGAAATTTACCCAAATGGTAGTATCATGGATTCATTCATTCATTATATTGAATTGGTAATAATAATCTCAATAGAAAAGAATATTAAATTGTAATATGGCATTGATATTATGTTGAATTATATTTTAAGCTATTATTACCAACATAATTTGGTAAAAGACAATCTATATTGGTATTAATCTATTTCCAAATAGACTATATGTATATTATAATAAAAAATACAATTTTCAAAATATGACATAACCCTATAGATTTTAACAATACACACACACATCGGTTTCCATTTGTATCTTTACCAAAAAAATGCATTTACATGCATTATCTAAATTCATCAAATCACAAGGTATTGAACTGTCAATGTTAAAGTTAGTACGTGTAGTGACTATCATAATCATTGAATGAGATATATTACCAAGCACCTAGCAAATGCTAAACTATCGAATACAATTGAAATTACAAGTAACACAAGGTAACCATTTGAATGGAAAACGAGTTATCCAGCCTAAAACATCAGATACCATCATACACCGTATCCATTGAACCCCAATAACAAAACTATATACATTGCACTCCATACCAAAGGCTTTCATCCTAATGCAAAACTATACATAGTGAATAAATCAAATTCCCTAATCAAAATACAACCCCACCGAACTCTATTTATTCAAATTTCCAATATAGTGAATGTGAATCAAATCACCAGACACATTATATAATATTCGATTTCCAAAAATAAACTAACAAAACTAAATTGAAATACATAATATGCACAAAACTAGCAGATTCCTTACTTGTAGTAATTCATCAAATTCTAGTATAATGTTTGTTTGTTGCATATAAGTAGGAATACCTAAAACTAAAATATATCCATCAAATTAAAACCCACTGACCCTAACCTAGACTCAGCTTAAACAATACCAAAGGCTTACACGGTGAAGGATATCATGTCCTATAGTATCAAATAGAAATTACTATCAAGAATTCGCATCATACTACCTTTATTCAAGAGCCTAACTTAGCAGGAATGACGCATGAAAGAAAGGGTGCATGAAGAGGAGCCTTTAGACAGATGGTTTCAAGGAAGTGAAATCATGAGCCAAAGGGAGGGGTCACCATAAAAGAAACAAGACAAACCTTGGATGCAGTAAAGGCAGCCAAACCACAGTGAAGGGAGTGAGTATGTTGCCATAGAATGGTAGAGATCACAAGAATTTGGTACATGCAATGTTTATCATATTCACCATGCACAACAAGGTTAATTCCAAGAAACAAAAAATAGGAATCCCCCAAATAAAACATAAGGCGTAGGATAAGAAATCAAACACAGAACTACCAAACCCGAATTTGATTTACCCGATTCAAGGCATGGCACAGGCATATCATTAGCTAAAGTCCATTGTAGTGAAATCGCCATATTAGCACCAAGGAGGACGTGGGGCATGAATCATAAGAAATGGTGATTGGATTCAAAGCTTTTTAAACATACATCAAGCAGCAAGGTTAGGACGATAGAGATGAAATCGAATATCCACAAGATGAAATTGAATACCCCAAGATTGGGTGAAGGTGTAGGAATAAAATGAGCAGTATAAAATGGGAACCTTCAATGTTGAATGCAACAAGTAGGGAGTAGAATAACCATTAATTGTATTAAACCTATTTCTCACCCACACATCAATTATCAAACACAGGCTACTAACATGCAATGTGATTTGGGAAGAGAAAAAATGGACACTAATGGTCGAGTTTTGGAAGATGCGGAGACTAGGGTTTAACCTGGTTCATTCCTGGAGGGAGAGAAGCTGCAGGAAATGGCGGTAGGATCTCAGCCCAATGGAGTTAGCAATAGAGAAAACACTCAACTAGGGAGGCACATGGAGAATAGGGTGCAGAAAGCACAAAAAGTAGAGGACACGAAGAAAAAGGGCCCTAGCAAAGACGGCCATGATGCGAATGGGAGTGACTCTTCAGTGCTTCAAAATCAAAAGAATGTTGATCATGTTTCAGAAGGTAATGGTTTTTTTAAGGGTTTTAAAGCGACTCATTCTGGGGGTAAACAGTCAGAACCAACTCTATCCCATAAGCAATTAAATAGAATCTTGACAGAAAGGGGGGGAAGGAGTTCAGACTTACCTCTACCATCTAGTTCAATCACAATGGAGCTAGATGATGAGCTTGAGCAAGAAGTTTTTTTTAATGAAAAAAAAAATCCTCAGCTGGGTCTGATTGGAAGATTTGAAGGATTTTGGCCATGCTTAATAGATCTACACCAGTGGATCTCTAACCACTGGCAACATGTCTTAGAAGGGTATGTCCAAATCTATCCCATGGCAAAAGGATTTTTCATTGTTGTTTTTGAAAGGGAGCAGGATAGAAATAAGATCTTTTATGACTACCATTCGAATTAGGAAGAAAAATATCCACTGATGTTAAAGCCATGGCATCTGCCTTTCAATTCAGCCACTAAAAGGTTTGAGAAGGTTCATATCTTGATGCAACTTCCCAACTTTCTGCTACAATTTTGGTTTGATTCCTACTTAAAGGTTGTAGGGAACTCTCTAGGAAGCGTTCTAATGGTGGATGAAGGGTCTTCAAACCTTATGCATTCAATTTTTTCCTAGATTTTAGTGGAAATGGATCTATCAAAGGTGCCTCCGAAGGAAATAAGATTAAAAACTTTGAAAGGATGCTAGGTGGAGCCCCTAGATTATGAAGGAATACCCTTCAGGTGTAGAATATGCTTTAAAATTGGACATTTGGTTGTTGAATGTGCCAAACATAGAGCAACCAAATCAGCCTTTTGGTGGAAAGATGTTGGCCCCCAACACTATATAGTGGAAAAAAAGGAAGAAAAGCAATTGAGCTCTCAAGAGAAAAGTAGGGAGGAAGGATCAACAACATAATGGAGTTATCTTGGCACATGAAGAGGATTTGGTTGGGAATAGAGACAATTTTGTTTACAATGGAGGAGAAAAGGAGTTGAATTCCAAAGATTGGGCAGCCACACTCGAATGTCGAGAGAAAGAGGTTCTGACGAGGTTGCAAGAGAAAGATATAGGGAAACGAAAAGCTGATGAATAGAGTTACCAATCAAATGGAAGTTTGGATGGAGCTCTAAAGAGTCCTTGTGACAAACCATTGGATTGAAAAAAGGAGGCTGCAAGAATAAAGGATGGCTGGCAAACGGTAAAACAGAAAAAAGGAAGGAAACTTTTGCAATGGTTCTCAGGTCCCAAATGAAATGCAGGCCAATCTGTGTTCCAAGCTCTTGACCTATTAGCAGGTCCCTTGTAGGATTGAAGGTTTTAGGCTTGCGTTCTTATGATGTCTGTGGAGCTTATGTTTGTATTGTTACGATTCATTGTTTGTAACTCATGAATTTGTTTGTTTTATGGTTAGCTAGTAGTTTTAGGGGTTTTATAAAGGATTTTCATGGGTCTCGAAAGGTTTTCTATGTGGATTTTGCAGGGAGAATTGTTATGTAATCAATTTTTAATATTAATAAAATCAACTCTATTACCAATCAAAAAAAATTATCAAACACAAGCTATCAAAATAAAGTGCAGACGCAAGGGTAGAACATGCATGGGTGAGTAAGGCAGCCTAGATACAGTAATTATCCAGAGACACAAGAATGAAAATTGTGTAAATGAAGACAAGGATATGCCACTCATGGGAAAAGTTCCTCAAAGTAATGTCAAACATGGAAAGCAAAGGTTGCAAACCAAACCATTCATTTGCTAAATTGCACACTCAAAAATTAACATAATTTTTTTTTGTTTTCTACAACACAAGCACTCCATTTCCATTTCTATAGATTTAGAATTGAGTCTAGCAAGAACCTAGTTTCTCCTGCTTGCCAAAGTGAAGATTGGTGCAGAGCTCACCACTTTGTGCTTGTAGCTTCAAACACTTCAGAATTTCAACAACATTGTGAAAGACCCACTTCTAGAACTTTCAAAATCCCAAGAAAATATTTCAAGAACCAGGAAATATTCACAACAGAGAGAACAAGATTAGTTTTCAGAAAAATTCCCCCCCAAAATAAACCCTTTTCTTTAGCCAAATAACCAATTTATTTACTATTCCATAATGTTTGTTACTACATGCCCTTCTCTTGAATTTAATTATTTTATTAATCTCCCATCCCTTGTTAACTGCCACTTTTAAAAATATTTATTTATATACATATCATTATTTATTGCACATAATAAATCAACTTAAGATATTTTATTTGTTAATTTAATCTTAATTTTAATTTGTTTTCACAATTGTATTTATTTTAATATTTATTGATTACTCATACTTTTAATTTATTTAGACTAAGTAAAATCATTAATAATATTTCATTTCATCAAAGTCATAATTATATTAAAGCATTTATTTTAATTTTCAAAATATTTTTAACTTTAATAACTTTATTTTAATATAATAATTAATCAAAACACAAATCAACCCAATTTAAATTAAATAGACTAAACACAAATCAGCCATATGAACAACATTGATAGGGTGAACCTCAGAGGGGCGCTACATCACTCCCATGAGTTGATGGATCACACTATCAAAAGGACCTCTAATTATTTTCATTTAAGGAAGGTGCATTATCATCCTTACTCAACTTTTTGTGGCAAGTTAAATTGCTACCATCACCCTCTCCTATCTAGCTTTCAAGAAAATTTTTGGAATTTAGGCCCCTTTATGTTTATTTCCTTTGTGTTGCTATTGTTTGTATACCTACAATGGGGGGTGACCTTCTACAAGTTGAGCCGAATGATTGTGATGCCCTAAAAAATTACCAAGAGGTGTGGAGCATTATAAAAAGGGATAACCTAACTTCATATACCAAATCCATGAATGGCTACGATTTGGTTTTCTCAACTAAATTTGCTAATTCATGGAAGTCTAGCTCTGTTCATGTTTGAAGCATCTCCTTCAATGTCTCTGTCAAGCTTATTGCTACTACAATAGGTATCCCTCATTGCTACTACAATAGGTATCCCTCAAGAGGGTGTTAGAATTCCTAAAAATTCTAAAGGAAACTACCAACAGACGATGAGTAGGTTTCTAAAAAGGGGAGAAAGTGAATAGACTTCAAAATGGTTTTTATAGCTCAAAGACTTTCCAAATGTGTGGAAGAATATTTTTGAAGTCCTAATGAGGTACATTAATTTGGAGAGTTGCTATAATTGGTTCCACATTTGTGTCTTCCCTATGTTAAACCATTTTTATCATAATTTGACAATGATTTTTTCTTTCTAGATTTATTCATTAGAAGAGTTTGTGAAAAAATACATTATTATTGGTAAGTCTATACCCCTCCACCAAAGCCTTATCTATTGCTTTTATCGATATAACCTTGTCTTAACCCTTGCTCACTTAATGTGTCTACATGTTTACAACCCCTCTCTTATCCAGCTAAATGAGGGTCCTGTTGGAGTTAAAATGACACTGAGAGGGGGGGTGAATCAGTGTTATAACAGATTTGACCAATTTTCACAAATTCAAAAACTATAGCACATATATGATCTCAATATACTTTGATTAATGCATTCATGAGTTGAATGTAATCATTCATAAACAGAATTGAGAAAGATAATACCCAAACAGTGAACTGAAATAATCAACAACACAATAAAGCAAAGGGAACTCAGAAGAACAAGAAGACTCCAGATTTTACCGAGTGGAAAACCCTCCTGGGGTATAAAAACCACTCCCTAAATGCCTTCCTAGCTTAATCTTTTAAACAAAAGTTCACAATGCCTTATAGGCTGATTTTTGAGCACCCACTCAAGGAGCACCAACTCCTCATTTAGACAACAATCTCAAGGAGCACCAACCCCTCACTCAGATTATAGAATTACAATAATAGTGACTCAGAGGATTTCTCTGTTTTTAGTTAAGCACATATTTTTCTGCAGAGTTCATTCATTCATTTCCATACAGACAAGAAATGACACTCTCAAAATTACAAGCAACAACCTTTACAGTTTTCAACACTGGTATTTATTTACATTTCAAGTATGTCGATTGTGAAGAAATCTTCAAAATCATTTTTCACCAGATCTTCAGATTCTCTTGCTGATTTTTGAATATAAAGCTGAATACTGACAGACTGTCGATGATGGAAAAAATCAATAGCAATGCTTATCCAAAGAGCTGCAAATCATCCACAAAACACAACAACTCAGAAAGAAACTCAATGAATATTCAGCCATGTAACGGCTCTGAGATTCGATGCAATCAATAATGTCAGCTTGTAACTGTAATTTGAATTTTCCATAAACGGCCACAAATTTTGAGATTTCTTTAACCACTTGTGTGTCACTGTGACAATATACAGTCGGGGAGACATTATACAGCCAACGTTGAGTTTCACCGATGGGCTTGTTCATTGAGACATAAGGAAACTTCTCAACGATGATATTTTGTTTTGACAGAGTCACTGTAACCTAATGTTGTCGGGAAGACGTTTCATAGAATGCCCCACGTTTCATTGAATGACCACATGATTATTCCAATTCGCCAAGACAATTCAAAAACTATGTCAAAGGACTTTGTCATTTCCAAGTCGCCATGACTTATCGCTCTCAGGGGGACCTCTCGTAGATGATGCTTTGTTGTACCGAAAGACATCCTTTCATCCCGTGTCGCTGAGACAATCCATAATCGGGGAGATGCTATATAGATTGCCACTTGTTTTGCCGAAACATCCCGAGCACACCTTAGTTCGCCAAGACAGTATCAATCTCACACCGATGGAGATCTTTGATAGAAATCCCTTGTGATGTCGCTGTAACATAATGTTTCCATCGCCGATACACCCTTCCACCTTATGAGGGTCGCTATAGCATATCAAAGTCGAGGAGAACTCTCGACGACAGCTTGAGAAATATCGAAACATCTTCATTTACTCGAACTTGCTGTAGCCTTTTGATATCAGAGAGACCTCTCAAAGATTACTTTATGTCATACCGAAGGTCTTTGTCATTTCTAAGTCGCCAAGACAAGAGCACACTCTCACCAAGATATAACCTTCATTCGACTTTCGCCAAGACTTGAAGGGTTCACTGAGACTCTACATCGAAACTCATGAGTCTTACTGAAAACCCACGTGATCATTCTTGTTCGCCGAGACTTCCAGAATGTCCTGCTGAAGACAATTCTCCAACGATGGTCGATGTGACATTGAACGTTTGTTGTGACATCATACCGATGGGATAACTCATGCCAATATGATTCTTTCCTATGCCGGTCGGTTTGACAAACCAATATTGCTGAGACCACATACTGACAGATTTAACTTACGTCAAAGGAATCCCAAAGAGCACTTGTCGCTGAGACATCTTGAATTCAGCAAGACGTTAGCCCGACCATCTGACTCATGCCGACAAACTGTTCCATGTGCACAAGTCAGGGAGACATACAGAACTCGGTGAGACACCACCCCGATAGCCACAACCTTTGCTGATAGAGAACACATTCTGCCGCCGAAACCAAAGAGAAGTCATGTCGATAGCAACTTGTTAGATAAATTCAATTGCCATGACATCTGAAATGTCTTGCCGATAGGCAACTCAGACATTTCAAAGTGGATCAAGGAGACTGCCATTTTCACTCCGATATGAATAAGCTTGAAAGAGAAACATCCAAAACCTGTAATGTGTAAGGAGAACCATCCTGAGACAGATTAACAATGAGAACAAACTGAAAGAGATTTTGTCATCAAGGACAAACTGTAAACACAACTGAGGTTCAACAGGTCCCACCCCCAAAAAATAAAATCCATCACCCCTCCTCTCATGAGATGATTACCTCTCCCAAAAATACTCTTGGCCTATAATCTTCAAGATGATATTTTGAAGTAGATGCTCACCTAAATGCATATTATAAAAAATAAATAAAAAAAGCATAACCTTAAATCCATTGTTTTGTCTAAAACTCTAGAATGGCCTGAGAAATCGAGGAATGAAGATGTTTGGGATGCTATGAAAAAAATTCTTTCACTTTTCACAATTGGGGATGCCTAGAGAAGGAGGTCAAGAATTATAGCATTTGGTTGGTTTTGCTAAAGATTGAAGAAAGATGGCGTTTGAGGTTGGTAAGCATCAAGCCAACCAAGAGAAGATTTTGAAAAATATGCAAGAAATAGCATCCTATTGTAAAGAGTCGGTGAAGAACACCATCACTACTCTTCATGTATTTCAAGAGGAATTGGAGGAAAGGAAATCAAAATGCAAGTTGGAGGAAACGGTTCATTAGCCTCACCCTCACATCACTCCCTCCAACACCAAGAAGAAAAGTAAAGATAAATTTCCAAGCTTGATTTGGCTCTCCTTTCATCCCCATGGAAGATACGAATAAGTTTCTTAAAGAGCTTTTGTTTGAAGATAAGTTGGATTTCCTAAAATAATAGTGGTATGATATCAAAGGCCTAAAGTTGTTGGGTGACATGTAGCTATTTATGCTAGTTGGTGGTTGGTCTTTCAAGTTTTGTCCATAGCAATATTGTCCAAAAAAATTTAAAATTTATATATTTTAAGCTCCATGAAGGGGATACTCATTGTTTTAGACAACTTCAAAGTTTTTTCAAATTCAAAATACAAGTGCTGCTCCCTTCAGTCTACTTCTTTGTTGTTGTATATACTGCATGATAAAAGTCTCCTTTCTAAGAAAGACTGTTGCTAAAGTTATTTACGCTATATGTTGGGCATAATTCCTCCGATTTTTAAGGCATTTGTGCATTGTTTTGTTGCTGATATGCTCTCGTGACTGTTATATGTATTGCTCTCGTGACTATTATATGTATTGGTTTATTCCTCTTTTATGTCTAGTTCTATTTTGAATTGAATTATTCTTTATATAATTTAACTTTATGTAATACAAAAAAATTACATATTGTCATAAGAAATATATGACCATTTCCAACCACTTACAAAATTTAATATTTGAAATACATAAAATTAAATTTCAATTAGCTACTTGCCTACCTCATAAATTTAATGATATAATCACAATACCAACTTTATTATTCATTTTTAACCATTTGCAAAATCATCATAAAAATGAAATGAAATAAAATCTAAATTATTTAATGGCTTGGAATTTTTAAAATGTTAAAGTAAAATTAAAGGCACGTATTGTTAGAACATGAAGACATCATGACTGTAAACTTATCCAATTTATTTTATGGCTCACATTTATTTTTAATGAAAACCAAGAGTTATCCCCAATAAATAAGGGCAATATAGAATCACATTTCAAAATCACATTAATAATGATAAAAGTAAAACAATCATGTAATTGTAAACAAAAATAACAACAAAAACACGACCTCACAAAAGAAAGTACTATGAAAATTTGTGCCACTAATACAATGTCGTGTCTATCCAAACAAACATAACGTGGCAAAACACCCAATGATGGCCATAAGCCATGCATGGCACTACACAGCAGCCGTATACACAGTGTATATTGACTAGCGGATATACAGTTTATCCGTATGCCACGGACCATATTTCTTTTCTTGTCTGACGTGACAGGTCAACAGCTTGCCAATTCCACGTGTCCACTGTGCAGCCAAGCTAATAACTCTAAAGATTGTTATGTTGTCTCCATCAAAAATTTGGGGTGCAAAAGTACATCTACTAGTAACGACATTTCAACGCAAAATTCCACTGACAGCTGTCAGAGAGGGACCCACGTCATCTGTCGCTTCTTCCACTAGACATGTCACATCTGGGAAAGTAAGTGAGTGGAAAACGTTTGCATAAATTTCACATTGAGTAGGCTATTTCATTGTTTTAATTTTTTTGGTGATATGGAATCCTTGATGGAGAAGAGGATAAGTTTTAAAAGTAGATGAGGAAAACGGAGGAATCCAAGAGTGCCAGTCTCTCTTCAAATCAAATTTGAAAGTGATATAATTGTATTGGTTTAGATATTTTTGTTTTGGGGTGAATTGGGATTTGATGTCTTATTTTCTTGTAGATTGCATTTCATTTCTTTACTAGGAGTCTTTATTCAAATCAAATTTGAAAGTCATGTAATTGTATTGGTTTAGGTATTTTTGTACATCAAATCCTAATTCACCCCAAACAAAAATACCTAAACCAATACAATTACATGACTTTCAAATTTGATTTGAATAGAGACTCCTAGTAAAGAAACGAAATGCAATATACAAGAAAATAAGACATCAAATCCCAATTCACCCCAAAACAAAAATACCTAAACCAATACAATTATATGGCTTTCGAATTTGATTTGAAGAGAGACTGGCACTCTTGGATTCCTCCGTTTTCCTCATCTACTTTTGAAACTTATCCTCTTCTCCATCAAGGATTCCATATCACCAAAAAAATTAAAACAATGAAATAGCCTACTCAATGTGAAATTTATACAAATGTTTTCCACTCACTCACTTTCCCAGATGTGACATGTCTAGTGGAAGAAGTGACAGATGACATGGGTCCCTCTCTAACCGCTGTCAATGGAATTTTGCTTTGAAATGTCGTTACTAGTAGATGTACTTTTGCACCCCAAATTATATATATATATATATCGTCTTTTTTTGTAGATTTGCATTATATATATATATATATACCAATCAATCCTATACACCTAATTTTGATTTTACTAACACCAATTCATTCTGAATCATCTCCTTTACTAATCAATTTAATTGAATAATCTTTATTCGATTAAATTCATCACATTTCATCCTTTAATTAAATAAATCAATTTTATTTTATTAAGTCATCTTCTCCCTTTTAATTAAATAATTCATTTCATTTAATTAACACTATAAAGTCTTTCTATTAAATTAAATAAATTAATCTTTATTTAATTTAATCTAACATCATCCCTTTTAATTAAATAAATCAAACTTTATTTAATTAAGTCTATTAATCATTTTCCTCTCATTTTGATTTAAATTAATCCAAAAGTCTAAGTCAAAATTGTCAAATCAACTAATCTCCCTCTTAATTAATCAAATCCTAATTAATCTTAATATTAATCCTTCAAATCCTCTAGCTTTTGCAACTTGTTCATGAAAATCATTTTAATTGGTTTATTAAATCTCTAATTACTTTCAAAAATGTATCAAAAAGGGAATATTCTCCAAGTTTGAAAAATCCCTCCAAAAGGGTTTGTACATCCAACAAGGCATTTAAGTTTCTTACATGTCCTTTGCCTTGAGCCAAATGGCATTAACTTCATTTTCTTCTCCCTCCAACTTGTCATTTTATCGATTTTGAAATTCCACCTAATTGCATTTAATTACACAATGACCAAAATGTGCTCTACATTTGTCCACTCACATGTTGACAAGTGGTTTTATGCTATTGGTTGGTCTTTTATTCCACATTCATCCATTTTGCCTCATTCTTCATCTTTCACATCTATAAATAAGAGGCTCTCATTTGGATTTGGGATCCACAACTTTATGCAAAGTCATTTACTTGAGATTTTGAATTTGGTCATCCATTGTTCATCCACTTTCATCAAGATTTATAGTTTTATAGCTAGGTTATTGCAAATTTAATCAAGGATCTCCATCAATCATCATCAAGTTTGCAAGGGATTGGGAAAGGGTCATTTTTCACTTCAAAATGACACCAATTCCCCCATGGGATTGAGAGTTTGTTTGCATTAAATAGGATTTGAAAGCTTTTATTTGTGTTTTTCATTCTATTTAGATTGTTTTGTGCATTTCAAATGAATTCAATGGGGAATGATGTTTCTAACTTGCATTTGAGACTAATTGTGTGTTTGTTCTTTGTGTTTGTGTAGGTCTAGGATCACCATTCACATTTTGGCACTAGAAGGAGGGAAGATTGGAGGAAATTAACACGATTTTTCTTCAAAATTTCATTAATTTTTGAAACTTTTTGTGTCTACAGGAAAAGTGAACCGCTGATAAAAGAACTAAACCGCTAGCAGTTCAGCGGCGCCATAGAGTGTGCTACTATCAAATTGCAAACTACGACATTGGCTTCTTTCCGCTAGAAATTTGAATTCCAAACAGCAACGCTTGAGTTGACCAGGCATCCAAACTCCAAACTTTGTCACTGGTCAAAACAGTGCTATGATTGCGCTCACTAGATTTTTCACAAATCGCTACTATGAATCTTAGTGGTGCCATACAACATAGCTAACTCCTCTAAATTGGGTCACCTTTGCAGATTGTGTCGCTGGAGTTGGGTAAAAGGCACTTTTTAAATTATTTTCAACATGTGATTTTTCATTTTGGTTGCTTTTGACTACTAACTAGTTTTTTGGCTTTTGTTTCTGTAGTTTTAACCAATTAGTGCAGGTTGGCTTGATCAAAATTTAAGGGAGGAAACAAAGATGAAGGCTTCTCTGTGGCATCATCATTTCATTGTATCAAGTGTTTTTAAACACTTTGGGGATGAATTGTAATTCCTTCTCTAAGCACTTTGTCATCTTCATGCTTTTTAGGACTCACTAATTTTCATTTGGGCTTAAAAAGAACAAAACAAAGGGATTTAAAAGAACCTTAGGCAACTTACTAGATTTTGTTTTGGACTTAACAATTGAACAAGAAACTCTCATATTTCCTTTTGGTGCTTAAAAAGAATCCAATTCTTACTTTGAAGGATTAAAATGAGCATGTGCTTTTATGTTTTGTAAGATCTCTTATCCAAAGTAATATCATCTAAAAGATGTATGCGCTTCTCTTGCACCTCACGATGATCTTGAGAATCAAAAGGATTTTTATGATATTAAGTTGTATAAGTGATTGCCTCCACACTTCAATTTGGATTCTTAAAATTGAATAAAATCTTGCGAGTGTGAGTGGAGTATATCATGTGTGTTCTCTCTTTGTTTCTCAACAAAGATTGATTGAACTATGGATGTGCTTGCTCGCTTTTGTTTATCCTTAGAGGGCCTGCCTGGTGGGAAAAAGTAATCACCCCAGGGAATGACCCAACCGGGAATACGCTAAAGTCAAGCGACTTCCACCCGATATATAAGTGTGGGTACTTGAGGAAAGTTCAAGTATTATGAGGATTGTTCCAACAAGAAGGGAAGCAATGGTCTCTTGCCATATGGATGATCCCCCATGAATGAAATGCCTATACTAGAACCTTTTGTTTAGAGGCCCAAAATCCTTATCTATTTGTTGGTGCAAGAGGTCGAACCTTTGAAGCCGCTCCACATTTTTATGGTTCTTGGTAGAGATGAGAAGTATGCCATGGGAGTTTCATGAGTACTAAAGCTTGGTTGACCCGTAGAAGTGAGTGTCGTGGATGGGAACCAGTGTGGTCAAGCTTTTAATCATCTGCCAAGAATAAGCATAGTTGGATTTATCCAAGTGTGGATTCAACAAATATTGTCTCTTATCCATAGGGTTGTGCATGTTCTTGGAATCAAAACACTTTGCTTGGATCTTAAACATTAGGAAACAAGCATTCAAATGTGATCATCAAATTTCAAACTATTTAGAGGAAGCAAATACCTTTGACAAAATTCAAGTGTTATTGGTTTCCCTAGGGATTCTATCCTTAGAGGCTTCTAAGAATTTGATTTTATATCTCTATTTTCTCTCGCTAAATTCAACAATAGGGAACTTTTAGCCTTAATTTCCTTGATTTCCACATAATGGACTTTGTGGGAGGAGACAAAATTGGGACATTGGACATCTAGTTTGAAAACATAATCAAGAAAGTGTTTGTGGTAAAAAGGACTCATTAAACAAAGATAAGAAACAATTGGACTCCACACATGTGCTCTTTCAAATGATTTCCCAAAAGATCAAAATCCGAAAACCAAAGTCCAAAGGTCTTAGTCAAAAAGCTCACAAGAAAAGGTTGTCTATGCTTTACGAATTTAGAGAAAGATTGACCTTCAACTTTTACAAACGTGCATCAAGGAACAATCCAAATTTGTATTCATTTTACTATTGTCAAAATCCAAGTCTCTTCCAAAGGTTTGAGTATCTCACATAGGAAGTATTATCATGTTCTTCAACACCTTGGTCTAGTAAACAAAGTCTCTCTAAGTCTCTTAGGATCAAAATCAAAACACTCTCACCCATCCTTCAAACATCAAATCAAAAAATCACCTCACAAACAACTCTTGGAAATCTTGAAGAAATCCTTATGCTAAACTTTGGGTAAATCCCTTGAAATCAAAATCCAAATCATCTTGTTTGACTAGGTGTGTAGATGAATCCTTCTTTACACAGTCAAATTATCATCTTATGAACAAGCTTACTCTAGGACAACATCCAACCTCTTAGAGTTTATGAGTTCATTATCCAAACCAATCAAAATCAAAATCAAATCAAATCAATCCAAAATCAAATCAAACATCAAAACCGAAGTCCTAAATTTTAATATCCTCTTCAAGGTTTACTAAGAGTTTCAATCATCTACCAATCATCCATATTTCACTATCTCATCACCATCCTTTGATCCTAAATATCTTGTATTTTCTTTTTGTACCTAAAGTTTAGATCAATCTAGGGTATTAAAGGTTCACCTCCCATTCTTGAAATTTGATCCTCATTTTATGGTTCAAACTAGATCTCAACACAAGAAGAACATGGAAATGAACAAAGAAACATCCATTTCGAGTGACTTGAGTCAAACCACTTTTGAAATCAATCCCGTTGGATCTAGCAATCTCGTGCTCAGTCTTCCTCCACTTCCACAAGATTCTCAAGAGGAAGGTCAATTAGAAGACATCACCAACAATGTCTTAGGGATGACACAAGATAAAATTATTGAAATGGTCCAAAATCTTGAAACTCACAAAATTGTCAATACCATTATGAAGCTCAATCCCTCACAATACATGCTAGAATTGGCTAAGGAAGGGGCTAAACTCCCTTTCGACTATGATGTGAGCACTCTTGTGGAGAAGCCTCTCGGGATTATGCCCCCAATTTCATCCACACCCCCAATATCATCCACACCTCCATTTCAAAGCATCACTCAAACCATCCCTCAAATCACAATGTCCATTGCTACAACTAAACAAATTGTCAACAAGGGGAGCTCATTGCTTCATGCACTACAAACACACACCCTTGTGAAAAACCAATATTTGGATGCAAACACCATCTTGGGTCAATTTGTTCCTCAAAATTCGCTACACCCGTATGTTTCGCTTACCTTTCAAGACCCCAATGATCCATCATCATCTTTTCATGCAACGTTGGCATATCCTCTCAACACATAAACCTCTCCCTATGACTTCACAAGGAGAAGGTGGGCTATTTGGACAAGGGGGAATCTTTGACCCCTCATCATCATCATTTCCACAAGGGAACACACCACCCATTTTTCCAATTTTTCCATTAACATCCACACCGCCTCTTGGTTTAGGGTTACCTCCTTTACCACCACTCAATCAAAGTCAAAGCAACCCCCCAATCATAAATCAAAACATCATACCAAATCCTTTGATCTTGCCATCGATATCACAACAACATATGGAAACCATCCAAGTAACCCAAGCAATCACTACACCATCCATAAACATGGTCTCTCAAGGACCAAGCATATCAATCACACCATCCACCATGCAAATCCCCACCATCAATACAATGACACCTCTCATCACAACAAAAAACACCATTATGAATCTGCCATGACCACTGCCACCAAGACCAATTTTAGCCAACCAATATAGCATCATGTTACAAGCAGCTCAACAGGCCTACCAAAAGGCACTTCAGCAATTTAAAGTGTAACAAGCACAAAACATGCAAGTTGCTCAGCAAGCATAAGCCACTCAAGTGGCTCAAGCTACACAACAAGCACAACGAGCTGGTCAAGCTCAAGCCTTGTTGCAACAACAAGATACCCAAGCTGCTCAAGCCGCTCAAGCTGCTCAAGTCACTCAAGCTACACAAGCTATCCAATAGGCACAAGCCTGATACCAAGCTCAACAAGCACAAGCACAAGCTCAATACTAGGCACAACTGCAAGCAACCCAATAACAAGCATATCAGCAAGACCTACAATAGTACCAAGCACAACAAGAAGCATTTCAATTACTAGCCCAACAACAAGCATTGTTGGCACAACAAAAACAAGACCAACAATAAGTGTTGTTGGCACAACAACAAGACCAACAACAAGCATTGTTGGCACAACAACAGCATGACCAACAACATATGTTGTTGGCACAACAACAAATGCAGGTATATCAACAAGTCTTGATAGCGTAGCAGAGCTTACAACAAACTCCCACCAACATATCCAATACTCCGTACATCACTCAAACACCTCAACCACTCCAAAACACATTCACTCCACTTCCTAATCCTCAAGATGATCTGATGACACAAATCAAGTTGCTCTTGCAGCAAGTGCTCGATCTCCAATTAGGGAAAACAACAAAAACACCAAGCAACTTATGCCCCTATCCTTTCGACAAGAGCCTTGCAATGGTACCATTCCCAAAGGGATTTGAAATCCCTAAATTTGACAAATATCATGGGACATGAAACCCTAAACATTACATCAGGGAATTCCAAGTATATTGCGTGGAGCTCGCATATGATGATATGTATCTAATGCAGCTATTCCCTCGAAGTTTGGCTAGCCCTACTATGGAGTGGTTCTCTCGCCTTCCTCCTGACATCAAAAAGTTCCAAGAGATTATAGACGCATTCATAAAAAACTACACAGTCAATATTCGTATGGATGTTAGTCTAAAGGAACTATTTTCTCTTAAACAAGCTAAGGGGGAATCATTCACTTCCTTCTTGCAACGATGGTGATCCAAGGCCAATAGGAGAAAATGGGCCATGTCGGAAGAACAAGTTTGCACCATCATTGCTAATCTTGATAAAACCTTGTCTTTTCATCTAAAGGTGCAAGGTATCACCACATACGACCATTTGATCCCCAAGGCACTCAACATTGAATGAGTCCTTATTACAAAAGGGGGGACACCCACATATCCAGAACATCAAGACAACTGCCCTTCCACCAGCTATAACAAA
>VDFB02084581.1:0-41691 GCA_007258455.2 Sequoia sempervirens
TTGATGATCTTCCTTATGCCTTTTGGTTTCTTTGTTATAAAATAGCAGAGCCTTTTTCATGCCTCCCCATATTGCCTCTTCCTTCGCTAGGTTGAACGTCTCTACCTCTTCTAGTCTGGAGTTGAGGTTAGGGATGCACAACATATTCCAAATAGCTTCTAGGAAAATATTGACCATTAATCTCTAACCCTCGATGGTGCTGGTGTGCAAGTTGAAATGCTCAATGGCTACATCGACTAGTTCTGGGCAATAGTGAACAAACAAGACCATATATTGTGGGAGCCTGCTATACGATAACTTCTGCGACAATGAATCAGGGTCGGTAAATTTATTCTTTCTTTCATAGGTTGCCTCCCTCAAATTCTTAGGGTTTTTTGCGAGGACAGGATCATAGATATTATCCCAATCCTCCTTGATTCAGCCGTGATCTCTGTAACTTTTAGGCTTTTCCAGGACCCATGTGTTTACTCATTCTAGATTCTCTGGTATACCAAGTGAAGCGTAAGAGACGTCTTCAAAGATGTAGATGGCTGATGTTGCACGCATATCATCAAACAAGCTTTGTGTTTCTTTTCCCTGGGCCTCTACCCATGCTTCTGTTTGAGAACTCTCTACCATTTCTTTTTGTGATAGGTTTTTACTTAGCTCAAATTTTTTGCAATTTACCTCGGCTTTGGTTGCGCTTAAAATTTCTTTTGCTCTAGGTAGCATTTTTGAAAAGCATTCACAATACATACCTTTTGCATGCGATACTTAGCTATTTCCTTCTTGTGGTGGCTAGCAACACTCACCTACTTGCATTAAATTTGGCATGTACTACCAGTTATTTGCTCGTGCGAAACGAATTATTTGCCATTTTGAAATGACAAGAATTCACAATGACCCTTGGCAATGGTGTACTGCAGCGTGATTTTCTTGGAACTTGAGCCGGTGATTTGAAGGCAACTTCGGCGTTCATATGTCATGGCAATTAATATCCCAAATGGAATGATTAAGCCAAATATGTAATAAGTGTCTGAAAAGATATGTGTTCTTTTTTTGGAGTTTGAGAAGTGCCTGTAAAATGACACCTCAACATTCGGCCGTATGGACTACCGTCAGTGACTGCCACCAGCTTATGCTAATTAATTAGCTTCCTCTAATCCTTGCACACAACAAATTGTACCTACAGATGCAACTAGGTGGGAAATTCAAGCGAGCCTTGGTGCAATTTTTGAGGTAGTACTTGATTAACCTCATGCTTATGGTATGCAAATTACCATGCATACCTTAGCTTTTTATATAAATAGGAACTTAAGCAATAGTGAAATCACACTTAGCAATTTTTAGCATAATTAGCAATAGGTGATTGGCTTAGCATTTGATGTTTGCAGTTGTGTAGAATTTGTATAGATCTTAGACCTAAGCAATTTGCGTAGAGATTTTTTCTGACAGTCGTATAGAGCTTGTCTCGATGAATACCCCAATTAGGTTGGTCTCTCATAAATCCCAAACGGCTTTTCTAAGCAAGATTTCAACTAGGTGCCTTAAGAGGATGACCAAAAATAAGCATTCCTTAGCCATCATAGCCATGAAATGGGTTATGGGACGTAACTTCCTTGAATATGAAGATAAATACAGAGTTAACATTGATGTGTGCTCACTTTTTTGCGTCAATGCTTGACATCCAGATTCCCAAGCCACTCGTTGTTCGCCTGCTAAAAGAGATCTTTCCAAAGAAATACTTGAACGGCCTCGAAGAGTTGGTGGCGAACGTTGCATTTGGCAGAGGTATTCCAACTGCGAGGGACCTTTGTAAGTTCATTGAAGAAGACGTGGTTGTACCGTGCTTGTCGTTCCTGAGTGGTTTCTGACACCAGTCGCGGGAAGAACATGGCTAGAGGGTTACCCGTGCTTGTCACTTCCTCTTCTTCTTGTACAATATGGTGTTGTTTTATGACATTGATTGGTACACTGACTTTAGGAACTTGGTGTTCCCTCTACCGCTTTCCATTGCTCCCCTAGAAGTTGCTGCTATTGTTGCCGCTGCTGATGAAGAAATTCTGGACACTATTGTCAATGCCTCCATTGTTGTTGCACATGCCATGGACTGAAAATATCCTTTGATTTTTTTTCTTTTGCTTTTAAGAACTAATACTAGTTAGTCTATTTTTTGTATATATGCCTAAAAAGGTTTTATCGTAGTATATATGAAAAAGAAAGTAGACTATAGATATATACTTTAGCAGCGTGCCCTCAAAGCCATTTTTTTGAAAATGTAAATACCAAATTATATATATATATAATGAAAATATAACTTTATATAATCATCTTGTCTCATTTACTTTTTGATTTTGTAATGTGGGTTCTCCTTTTCCTTTCCTGCATATATGTATTCATTTCCATTTTGCCTATGGGTGTCATTTCGCTACTTCATGGGTTGTCTTAATCTTTCCGCACTTTGAAATAATGGGTTCCATTCATTTCTGCTTCCTCTCACCATAGAGTTAATTATTGAAAGACCAGCCGACAAAAACACAAGGGAAAAAATAATTACATTATTCACATATTTACACCGGTAGAATAATTTGAGCCTAATAGAATAATTTTAGATGAATCCCATTGACCGGAATTCCCAATGCTTCATGCTCCATGGTTTCTAATTCAAATGCATTATTCTCTTTGCATCGAATTATTTTGAAAGGGCCTTCCCATAAGTTATCAAACTTCCCGTATTGGCTGGGCTTTGCAGCCCTTTCATTAAACTTTAGCACTAGGTCCTCGCACTTTAGACCTTGGTCGAAAGCCTTCTTGTCGAACCATCTTTTAACCACCTGTTGGCTGTTGGACATGGCTATTAGGGACTTTTCCCTCTTTTCTTGTACCTCTAGTACCTCAGCCAACCAAACCTCCATGGCACCATTTTTCTCTATCTCGAGAGATTTGAGCAATTGTAGAACCGAAATCTCCATGGAGATAGGCAATAGCGCTTCTTTTCCATATAAAAACTCATACAACAAAGTCTTGAGGACTTGCTTGGGAGTTATGCGGTTTTCCCAGAGTGCTGCCCAAAGGTTTTTATGCTATTCTTTTTGGTGCTCTGACCCAATCCTTTTTAGGAGTCAGACCAGAATCTTATTCATCGACTCGACTAGGTCGTTCCCCTGCGGGTAGTAGTTTGATGAATTTTTTAGGAAAATGCCATGCAAAAGTGCGAATTGACATACCTTAGAGCTTAGAAATGCCTTGGCATTGTCAAAGATGATGCTTTTAGGTGGGCATAATCTTGTCGTCAGTTCCTCCAGGAAGTCCACTATCTTTGTCCCCATCACATTCTTTAGAGGCATGACTTCAGTCCACCTCGTCAAGTAGTCTGTGGCCTTTAGAATCCACTTGTGTCCAACGCTGGAGGAAAGATTGATCATTCCAATGAATTCAAGGCCCCATTGGGAAAATGGCTCATCAACCACTATCGGGTTGAGGGGCATTGTGAAATTTTTCCTTCTTTCGAAAAAGAATTGGCACTCTTTTCAAGCTTTAACCAATGAGTAGGAGTCGTTGAATATTGTTGGCCAGAAGTACTCGGTGCACCTAATTTTGATGGTGGTGGTCTTTGCAGATAAATTTCCTCCCGCAACGCTATTATGGAAAGTGTCGAGGATTCTTTTCACCTGCTCTATGGTGACACACCACAATAAAACATTGTTGAAGTTCCTCTTGAAAAGGACCCCTTCGATAAGCGCATATCCCTTGTTTTGTAGTCGGTAGAATCTTATCTTTTGAGAAGGAAGGTTGAGAGGATACTTTCCTATGTGCATGAACCTCTATCCACTAGCCAGTAGCCTTTGGGTTCAAACTCATTCATTAGAACCAACTCTGGTTGATCTTCTTCGACTATCATTTCCTTGTCGTGCGCCAAATACTCACACATTCCTCTTCCTCAGAGGGTCTTTGTAGGCTTGACCTCAATGTCATATTCAAGGATCTTAGTGATCCATTTAGCTCTCTTTTTGGTGACTTTTCCTTTCATGATGTATTCACGCACACTAGAATGTGTGACATAAACAATCACCTTATTGCAAGATATTAGGTGTCAAAACTTCTTCAGTCCCTTAACAATAGAAAATGCTTACCTCTCAATGAAGTTGTAGTTCATCTCATATTCCTTTAGGGTCCAGGAGTGAAATGCTATCGGATGTTGTCCCTTTCCTTCTTTATCTTTCTAAGTTAAGACAGTAGCAATGCTTGACTTACTGTTGAATACATACATTATGAAGTCCTTTAATAGGTCTGGATTGACCAGCATAGGAGCTGAGGAAATAGCATCCTTAACCTTCTCGAAGGCTTCTCTAGCTTCTTTATTCTATTTGAATATTTGATCCTTTTTCAACATTAGGGTGATTGGCCTAATTATTCCTGCAAAATCAAAAATAAATTTGATCACAAAATTTACCTTTCCCAGGAAAGACTGGATGCCTTTCTTGTTGATCGGTAGGGGAAGTTCTTTGATTTTTTTCACTCACTCAGGATCAATTGCAATTCCTTCTTTGAACACTATGTGTCCCAATAGCTTGCCTTGCGGCACTCCGAAGACACATTTTTTCGGGTTCAAGGATGCCCCAAACTCCTAGAATTTTTTGAAAAACATCTCAAGGTGGTCAAAATGATCATCTTTAGACTTAGAGAAGACTGTCAGATCATCTAAATAGATCAAGATGATCATGTTGATCAGCTCACTGAAAGCGATATCCATTTCCCCCTGAAAGGTGGCTCCTGCATTTGAGAGGTCGAAGGGCATCTTAGCGTATGCGAACGTTCCCCACTTGGTAGTGAACGTCATTTTGTGTTGGTACTCCTCTTTGACCCAGATCTGATTGTAACTGGAAAATCCATCTAGCAAAGAAAACATTTTTGAACCTGCCACTATTTGCAAGATTGTCTCCATTGAAGGCAGTGGATAATGGTCCTTTAGGGATGATTTGTTTAGGTCCCGAAAGTCAACACATAGGCGGATGTCTCCATTCTTCTTTTGGAATGGCACCAGGTTGGATACCCATGTGCTATGCTTGATTGAGAAGACAATTCATGATTGGATTAGCTTTGTTAGCTCTTGTGCCATTAGCGCTTCAATCTTGGGATTCACTGGCCTCTGTTTTTGGCAGACCAATTTTGCACCTTCCGCCAGCTCTATCATATGCTAGATGATATTGGGATCATATCCCCTGAGGTCATCATATGACCATGCCACCACTCCTTCATAACTTTCACAAAAGTCGATGAGCCTTTCTTTATCATGGTCCAAGACATCTTTCCCGACTTTCAGCTTTCTCCCATTTGCGACCTGTAGGTCAGCACAGTTGCTTTTGTCCACTACAAACTTCCTCTTGTCATTCCTTGCATCATCACAATCAAACAGGTTTTCAAGAGTGACCAATCCTTTAGGAAGCTTATTAGACTTTAGTTGAATTATTTGTCCTTCATAAGCCTCACCGACCTTCGATTGGAGCTGATCAACAAACTCGCTCGACTGTTGGGTGAAAAAGGTGATGTGTTCATCACTTTCAAACACTTTCTAGCTTTGGTCATCGTCTGGAATCGTTGGTCGGACTATCACTCGTACAGAGTGTTTGTTGTGAATGAGATTGGAGGCAGGGTAAAACTAGGATCCAATTGCTGCCTTGCGGTCTGCATTGCTATTTTGTTTTCTATGTACTGTCTAAATGTTGAAGGCTTCAAAACCTTATATTAGGTCCCAAACTCTATGTCTATAGGATCTCATGCAGACATTTTTAGGTACAGAAACCCCTCAGACTTGGTTGACCACTAGTTCGAAGTCTTCGAACACCATTAATTGCTTAATGCCCATCCGTTCGGTGAGGCTCAGACCTTGCACTGGGCCTTCATATTCAACTTCATTGTTCGAACAAGAAAACTAGAAGCAGAAAGATCAAAGTGCTTTTTCATTGTGTGGGGATGTAAAACATATCCCATCCCTTGCGTCCACCATGCATCTTGCTCCATCAAAGTGCAATGTCCATAGCTCTGAGGCTTGACCGTTCTCGAGTTCCTTTATGACTTTCAGAATTTCTTGTTCTTTGCCAAAGATGACATAAGTCCCCAACCCGGTGGCATGGTAGTTTTCGAAAGGATCAACGTCTATGTATTCACTCAAGAGGAATTCTTCTTGATCGGTCCAATCTTTGGTCACTTTTTCATCTTCTATCAACTCAGTTCAATATGTCTCCTCCCTAGTGAAAGAAGTATGAGCAACCTCGAAGTTGATCATGGCTTCATCGGCCACATGTTCCGCATGTAGAGCTTCGAACACTATTTTCATTTTAGCTCCATGGTTGGTCCTGGGGATCAAGTGTGACCAGTGCAAAGAAATATATCCTCCTATCTTTGAAGTGAATTCTCGAGATAGGCAGAGACTGAACATAGGGGGGACATCTATGATCACAGTTTCTTGCATAACTGTGACGCTAGGGCAGGAGAACAGAGTCAAGGGGAGATTTTAGATGACCCCCATGGTTTCGACTTTGTTCCCATCAAGTTGTATAACCCCCCTCTTTAAAGGATCATAGCTAAGTCCTAAGGCTTTAGCTATTTGCTTGGGCATGATTGTAGTGCTAGCGTCGGAGTCAATCATGGCATTGTGCAATAATTTCTCTCCCATAATGAGGGTTAGGAAGAAGGGTTTCAGCTTCGTCTTGTCTTTAGCCTCGGTAGGAGCTTCCTATGTGCTATTCATGAGAACTTTGGCAAGAAGTGATTGATCAACAACCTTCCCTTTGAGCGATTGCTCTTTTGGTTCAATGATTGGATCCTCCCGAAGACCCTTTTGTAGCAGTGTTTTTTGTTCTAGAATAGCTAAAATATCCCACAGGGATACATTAGTGGATTATTTTTTCAATTGTTCCACCACATTGAATGGTGGCGGATTTGGAGGCTTTTTCTCCTTAGCTCTTGTTACAACAATTTCCCTTCGTGGCGGACATTGTTGTGTTACTGCGAAGGTAATAGTCATCTAACTGGAAGCACTTTTGGGTTGCGAATTGACTATTTGCGGGATGAATGGTTCACCTATGAATCTCCTCTTTGAGCAAATGTTGTAGTTAGATTGTACCTGCGGGGTTTTTGATGTGGAGGCATCATTTACGAAAACTACCTCTTCTTCTTCCATCCATGAGAAAAGTTTGTGATTAGGAGCAATATATGTTTCTTGCTCCAAGGACATCCCCTGCATTTGTGTGGTAAGCACCACGTTTTCCATTTGTGGAGAGGCATATAAATAACCTCTGTGGTCCAATATCATGCCTTGACTGCACTAATCTGCCATCTTTTGTTGTAGATTGTCGCATAAGAAATTTTGAGGCATATGCAAGTCGCCACAAGGGAAGCACCATGGATTGGTGTCATCGAATAAATTATTTTTCCCTGCTATCAGCTCTCTGCTTTAACTTGGATTGGTGCTCTGCAGCGGAGAAGGCATTGGAACTATTTGATTAGTTGTTGGCGCCTGCAAGTTTGTGTGAGCGGCTCCTTGGAACTGGTTTTTTGGTAAGAAGACCTTCTACCTTGATAATTTTGATAAGTTAGTTTTAGAGGCACTGCTTGGTTTCGCTTGATGACAGTTATCTCGTTGGCGATGGTCCGTAACATTTTCTTGAACTCGCTCATCTCTTCCTTCGAAGAGCCAAATGTAGAAGCAACATTCTATGGAGCATTCAGATATGTGTACATGGATTGAGGAGGAGTGACTGCACTGGTAGATGACATTTCCTGTGCGGAAGCTAATACTTCAAGGAATATAGGCATGGTGGGCTGAGACGGCAACTTCCCGACGTCTATCAGATTTTTCTCTGCTTTGATTGTGACATTGTATGTGTCTAGTAGCTTGGTTCCGCCAAGAGACTGGATCATCATCGAAATATCTGGGTTGATAGATTTTAGGTAGAACATGAATGCTAGTTCATCTGGCGGACGGATAGCAACCTGGATTCTCTACCAAGTTATATGGAACCGGACGTTGAAGTCAGTCATGGCTTCATATGGGACTCATTTTATGACCGAAAACTGGTGATATTGTGAGGACATGTCTCCATCATTTGAGAATATCTCATAGAAAGGGTCTTCGAGCTGATCCCAGGTACTGATGGTATTTATTGTCAGTGTGTGGTACCAATCCAACACCTTGCCTTTGAAAGAGGCTGTAAGCAGCCTTAGTGCTACATTTGGTCTATAACTCCGTGCACCAGACATACGTCTACAAAATTTTCTAGATGTTCGGACAACGTTCTTGAGCCATCTTCGGTGAATTTAGGTATATATTTTAGAGCAGAGATCGAGATAGCTGATCCAGGTGGATCTTGAAAACCTAAAAAAATTGACAATCTCATAATCTCATGAAACCAACATCATCACGTAGAGCTTGTCGACATGGTCTTGATGCAACTTGAATGGGCTCAAAAGGAGTCTATATGTAGATGTTATGTGTAGTCAAAGGTTCAGTCAAATAGGCGAATCAGGGGGCCAGGAAAAAGGTAGAAAATTGATCGTCTCAAAACAAGGAAAAAATGACACCAAGTTGTAGAGCTTGTCACGCTGATTCTGGAACTATATTCAGTTTCGAAAATGAAATCCATATGGGAAAAATAGAGCCAGTCAAAGTTTTAGTCAAAATGGGTTGACTTGATGATGTCAGCATAGTGACGTGGCATGTACAATCAGCAGACATGATGACGTGGAAAAATTTGAGTGAGACACGTGGAAGCTGACGAGCATGTTAATGTGGCAAGTTCAAGATCAATCATGAGTTGACAAGTGGCATCTCCAGGTGAATCACCAACTGACATGTGGCACTCTTCCGACCAACTACATGTTGACATGTGGCACCCCTTTATCTCCTTAGTTCGGGTCAATTTGAGAAATTTTTATTTACAAAAAAACTTTGGTATGGTATTTCAACCCATGACTACCCGATCACTAATGCATTCGCCAACCGTTGCAACATGAATTGCACTTGAAATTTTTATGGCACGAGTTTTATTTATAGAAGACTTTGGTATAATTTAAGACCAAAAGGAGGTCGGCGGTTTGAACCGCTGACCTCCCAGATCCCACAAAATTTTCCCAAACACCAGACCACAAGGTTTTCGGGGAATATGAAGGAACAAGTATTTTATTTGTTAATGATGATCGAGATAAAGCACGGAAGAAGGGGCTCAGGATTAGCCGAGCCCCCCCCTCTTCTTAGGCATTTTTAATGCCATCAAATTTAAAGAAGGAATTTTCATTTAAAATAAAACAATTAAATCTCTTATAACAAAATTAAAATCCCTAAAATTATGGGCTAGCCTTTAACAATATAGCCTGAAATCATATATTTCTAAAGGGGCTAAGAATAACGTTTGGAAATAATTTCTAAAATATTATTTTGTAAGCCCAAATTATAAGGGTCATCCATTACGCGGGTTAGAATTATTTTGAGGGGATTTATTGTTGTAAAATAGGATATATTGGAGATATGGGTACATAGTTGCAAAATAATATGGTTTTAGCCCATATTAGCAAATAAATTGGTATATAAAGGGGTGTACTTTGGCTTGTAATTAGTCAAGTTCATTTTGGAGAAATAATTCTTTGGAGGAGAATATTGTAAGCACGAAGGCCTTTTGAGTGTCTTCAAGTGTTGAGAGGAGATTGTGAGAAATTTTATGTAGGTTTTGTAGCTTGGATATTGTAACAAGGCATTTCTATTGCTTCGCAACATTAATAAAGCGGTCCTACTTGAGAAGCGGTCCCAGAGACATAGTCCTGATTGGACGAACTCCGTTATCAACTCGCGTTATCTCCTCTTTTGTCTTATTCTTCTATCTTCTATCTATCATTTTCTCTATTTCTTTTCATTTTTCAATTCGCTATTTGAGTTCTAATTACAACATTTCAGTAATTTGTTATATAAACGTGAACTCATTTTGTAATTTCAACGGTTAAACAACATAGTCATGCAATTTTGTTGTGATCAAGGAAAAACTGTAATTAGGATTAATTTGCAAGTTATTTTGTAAACCTCTAATTACAGATCAATAGTGGCCCAAATGGCGGGTACTACTGGTGCAACAAGAGGACTTTCGGTATCCCATGCCACATAATTTCTGTTAGCAGCAGGCAACATTGCTAGTAGAAGGGGTGGGGGAAGCAAAACGTTCACTAATTGAGTCATGACTTGTACTATCCCTAATGGTGGTACTAATAAACCAGGATTATTTTTTGTTTGAGACCTAGTAATAGGTCAATGGCTCATATAGTCTCTTTGAATTTTGATTCATTTAAGCGGCCCCACTAGGCGTGCCAAAAAAAAAGAAAACTGTTGATGCCAAAAATTGGCAAGGTAACAACCCTTTATGGGAAACTCAATTAATGGGGGACCAATTGCACTAAACTGAGTGACCTTTGGGTTTTTAAAGAAGTTGACTTCTTCTGTAATTGGGGTTTTGGAATGGGAAAAGGAAGCAGATATAAAAAATAAAGATCTAACTAAGGCGATGCGTCAAGGGGTAGATATAGGCATAGCAAATCTATCTTTGGGGATTTGATTTAAGGGCTTGACCATTAATCAACTATGTTCCATAATTAACAAAAATCAAAGATAAAGTACCGAACAATTCATCTAATGACATAAAATAATTTTCACACTCATTTACTAAAAAGAGGAGTCAAAAACATGATCTAAACCAGCAAACTTGTATTCAAATCATATAAGTTTTGCAAATGAACAATTCAAAACAAGAATGACACAGTATCAATGTTCTATCAAATAACATAAGAAAAACAGAAAGGCCGAACAATGGCACAATCTGAAAGTCTCATACAATAATCTAAAAGCATAAAAAAATGGTCTGGTGTCTTTCTCTAATTTTTCTGCATCTTCCAAACTCATTTTCTGAAGCAATAAGCAGTATATATAGTCAACAATCCACCACCTAGTGAGCTTGTAAAGAAAAGATTATGTATCTCAAGCAATAATGGTTGCAACAATGATTTCCCTCGGCCGTTGTAACAGAAATGATTTGGGCCATAGCATGTGGTCACTCCCCATCCAGATGCATCCCTTGTGAATGATGGTAGTGGTCCTGACATACACTATGCAGACAAGTGTTGCCTCCCAGTGGAGGCAGTTAGAACGCGCAACAACATGTCGCATACCGTTGCTCGCTCCATCCTTGGCTTTGATAAAACTCCCACATAAGGGACACGTGGCGGCAGTTCACAACTCATGGTTCTTTCTCCCCTCCCTTAGATGAAAGCTTGCACTGGGAAGACGCGTGGAAACATTCTTTTACTATTGGCACCAACTGGTGGGGTTCACCAAAGTTTATGCAAATGGGAGCTATGTGGCACACAGATGAGGCCCGACGAAAAGGTGAAGGGAAGCAACAAGGAATAGCCTGCGGTGTAGACACGTGGCATCATGGTGGGAGCTAGTAGAAGAGAAAAGGGAAGAAACCCTTCAGAGAGCGTTGAGCAGACACATTGCAGAAGCTAACGGTTTTCATCAAAAAGGGTCTGATGATGTTCAAAAGTTGAGGCATGCGCCGATACATAGAAAAAATGAAAACCAAAGGGAGCTCGATGAATTTCATATTCACAATTACCAAAATGGGGTTTGACCAATGCAAACCCCTATTCACCCAAAACAAACATTTTTCTCTCTTGTGTGTGTGATTGCAGATTTAGGTTGAAGAAGACTTGAAGACCTTCTAAAGTGCAAGATTTACAAAATTTTCAAAGTTGCAAAAGTTGTTAAAATTGTTGTCATATCACAGAAAATAAGATCCTGAAGCCATTTTTGATATTTCAACTATGAAACCTAGTCAAATTGGAATATTCAAATCTGTATCAAAGGCTCCTAAAAGCTACAAAAAAATCCTACACTTGGAAACGTTCACCCATGGGTGAATGAGTCATAGATCTGCTTCGAAAAAGAACTTTTTGTGATTGGTAAGCATCATTTTTCCCTTATTTGATCTACAATTTGATTTATGGTTCTGTCAATATTGAGCTAATATTGTTGTTTCAAGTGTTAGATTACATTTTTGTGTTGATTTTCTATTTTTAGTTTTTCTCCCTAATGTGTTGTTTGACCTTGACCCCTGTCCTTCAAGCATAAGGAAATATGAAGATTCCCACTTTGATTTGATTCGCCTAAGGTTTGATAATCGATTCATTGTGTGGATCTCATTTCCTATTGAAATAAAGGAAAATAGGTCTCTTATCATATCCACCTTACCCTATTTTTCTTCGTTTCATTTTGGTGAACCCGACTTTTGAGAATCATACATTTTTTATTTGGAGTCCATTTTCAGCCCTAGATCTGGGTTTGGCATTCATTTGCATTCTATTGCATTGATTTTCACCTCATTTAGTGCTCTTAATTTGCATTTATTTGCATCGCATTTAGAGTTTTAGGTTTGCATTTTTGCATTCTTTAAAATCTAGAAAATTTAGAAATATCTATCATTTTACATAGTGTTTACATAACATTGCATCATCATTCATTTACATTTGAAAATTGAATCAAAATTGCATTTCAAATTAGGTCTCCTAGTTTTTTATTAGAACTATTTTGCATTTGCATTTAAACTTAATTTTATAGAAAACTAAAACTGTAACCACCTATCTAAGTTGAGAATCTGAAAATCATAAGAATCAACTCAAAAATCTGTAAATTCATTTTTCAAAACCCTGAGCTAGGACCCATTCGCCCATGGGAAAATGAGTCCCTGATTAGGGATTTATCCTACATTTTTGGGTATTAAAATATCAGTTTCTGCATTCTATTTTGTTGTTTTTAGTTTACTATTTCAGTTTGCAAAATTTTTGTTATCTCAAATTGATCATATCAAGCTTAATTTTCCAAATTCAATGCATTGTTTGAGTTCAAAAATTTGCTTTTGAAAGACATCATTTTTCAAGTTTTTGCATAGCATAATCAGAAAATTGTCTTGCTTTAATCTGAAAATTACAAAATGTTTACATCATTCCTTTACAAGTTTTCTAAGAAAAAATTCAATAACAAGAATGATGACCATTCTTCCAAAAATTATCCTAGCTATGAGAGTCTCTTGGCACAAGAGGAGGAAAACATTAACACCACCTTGACTAATTTTCATTCATTTCCCACTTGTGAGAATGTTTTAATGCAAGAGAAAGCAACTATGGAAAATCTTGACAATCATGAAGCTTCTTCCCCCAACACTCCTCTCCCTTGTGATGAAAAGTGTTGTGGTTTTAGAAGAACCAAACATTGAATGTCATGAGAATTCTATTTGTGACTCTTTTGAAGACATCTTAGCTCAAGAGGATGAGATCATAGATACATTTTTTAACATTACTTTGCCTCACCTTCAATCATCCTTAAATACCCTTTCACTTGTGAAAGTGATGTAACAAAACAAGAGACAATCATTGACAAACCTATTTCTCCTAACAAACTCCCCCCTTGCAAAGGAAAGGAATTGATGTTAAAAGCTGAAATTGATGACCATCATGATAATCAAGTTCTTATTTCATCTTGTAGTCAATCAATTATCAAACCAAAGAATAAAGAACATAAGCATTACAAATCCAAGAAACAAAAGAAGCGTGATCCTCTTGCATACTTAGATGGCCTATTGAAGATATCCAATACTGAGAATGATTTTTACACTCTTTTACATTGGAGATTAATCAAGCTACCACCTAAACCTAAAAAAATAACAGAAAAGCAAAGTGATCAAAATGGACCATATTGTGCATATCATAAAATATTTGGACATCTTACCGATGATTGTCATGATTTACAAGAACTGCTATGAAAATTTGAAAAGAAACCAACTTAACTAAAATACATGAACTTTGCTCCTTGTCATGTAATAGTTGTAGAATCATAGCATACTCCCTATTACATGTTTTACAAATCATTTTCTATATTGCAAGGAGCTCATTCTCACCACTTATCTCTACTCATCCTTGTCCTGCATTTAGTGGGGGAAAGGAGTTAGATAGCCTTGTCCTAGTTTGGCACTTGATGTTGTCCCTTTGGCTATTTATTTTCCTTCCACATATGATGACCAAGATTGGGATGTAGATGACTTGCTATAGGTTGAATTTCATGTGCCTTGCTAGTCTTGTCTTTGTTATCATTTTCATGTTCTTTTTGTGATTGCATATGCGTAATGTGATCCCCTGTATTGTTTTGTTTGATGTGTCTTCATGTTTATTCATCTATTTGTACCTTCATTCTTCTATATGTCGTAAGAATTTATCTTCTTCTTTTTTTGTGTTTTCCTTTTGGGGATGATGCAAGGCGTCGAGACATTTAGGTCTCTTCCATGTTGACCCGAAAGGCCTTTTCTTTGTTTTTTCTCTCTATGTGTCATTCTTCTTGTTCCATGAGTTATTTGGGGAATGATGACATTTCTGAGCTCTATAATATCATTTTAGCAAAGACATACGTTGACCCCAAATCCGTGGATCCTTTATGTGATTTTGGGATTTTATTTTGGGGGCAACCCCTTCCTTTTTCATCACGTAGCTTCATTTGGAAACATATGACTTGGCATAAGGCTTTCCAAATAAGATCTTATGCCCTCTTTATTGTTAACATTCATCATTTGCTATTTTAAAATAATTGCTCACTGTGTGGTGTTAGAAATTTCTTTAAAGTGGGGGCATATATTGGCATTATCATTTTTGGATATCTTTGAACTATTTCTTATGTTTCATTGGGTGGTATTCTTACTTCTTGTGATGTGTTTTCTTCTTGGTGTTGTCATGGGGTTTGATGTCCTCCAAGAGTGCAACCTTTCTTGGCATACGACTTTCCTCTTAGTGGTGATGCTACGCATTGCATTCCCTAAGTTGTGAATCTTTTATCCTAGACTTTTCCTCTCTTGGAGACATTAGGCATGATGTTCCCTAAGAGGAGACCTTACATGAACTAAGCAAAACCCCTTTGAACATGCATTATCCTATTTCCATGTTGTCCATAAGTGTTTAGCATAACAAAACTTGTTAAACCTTATGAAGCTCAAAGTTTCAACCCTTTTTTATGGCCACCAAGCATAACACACTTTTCTTGCCTATGGTTCCTTGTTTGTTCATAAGTGCTTAGCATAATGTAGCTTGCTAAGCCTTATGGAGCTCAAATTTCGTATTGTGTGGTTCCTTATTAAAGTTATTGGAGGTATAACTTTGGTATGGTATCGGAGCCTAATAAGATTCTCTCATTTTCCACCCTTGGGGCTTACCTAGTGGATAGTCGAAGTTTCACTAGCCCATGTGAGTGTGTTGTTGTTTGCATAGTGGACAACGAGGTTCCACTTGTAAATGTTTTTGGAAAAACAGCTAAGGCATGTTCCACATCACATTGGACAGTTGAGGCTTGATCCGCCCTTTGTCTCCTTTCCTTTTCTCTTTTCTCTTCCTTTGTATTTGACATTGTTTGATTGAGTATCCTGTCATTATTGCATACATATATGTGTTTTAACATAGGCATGTGTCTCCTTGTGCCTTTGTTGGTTTTTCCATGGGATCTTAGATCTTGGAGGCTTGATCACCTTCCTTGATCTTTTTCGTCTAATCCTTCCAATGATTGTACAATTAGACCTCTCTTAATTGTCTACTTTAGTGTGAGTTTGACACAAGGTCATCCTCACACTAAAGTGGGGGCTAAATGTAGTGTAGAAAAATGTAACCCTGTACATTTTCTCACTTGTTTGGGCCCTCCTAATTTAAATTAGACTTAATAATGCCTTTTAGTGTTGTTAAATGTACCTTTACATTTACACACTTATTTGGGCCCTCTTAATTAATTGAGCTTAATAATGCCTTAATTGGCCCTTTAATTCATTTTTCAAGCCTATTTAATTACATTTTTTGAAGGGTAAACTCAACATTTATTAATTCCTAAACACAACACTTCACATTGAGCAATGTGTGTCCTAGGTTTATGGACCTGAGACCCATTCGCCCATGGGAAAATGGGTCCTCCCTAAACCCTAAGACCAAATTTAAATTATGTTTTTGGTGGTATTTTAATGCTTTAAAATCCATGATTCAATGTTAGCTTGTGATATTTGAATTTCAAAAAATTAAGGATTCATACTTATAAATACAAGGTCATTTCACTAAGTTTCACCTAGAGTTTTTATGCAAGCATTCCTAAAGCAAATAATGTGATCAAGGGCATTCAAGAGCAAAAATATTAGAGATTTATTGCAACATTCAAGATTTATCTATCATGTCACTGTCTTCTTGCATCATGCATGTTTTTGGAGTTAACATTATGATGTAGGTTTCATGATCAATTCAAGCATTCAAGGTATTATTTCAAGCAAGATTCAAGTGTCAAGATCCACATCCATTGAATCCATCTCATGCAATTTTTAGACCTCCTAAGCTTTCCATTATCAAAGTTTTATTCAAGAGTTTGTTGAGTGGTAACATAGCTTTTTTCATTCTTCATTCCTTCTTTCATGTTTCATTTCATTTCAAGTTTTGATTACCAAAAAGGGATTTGACCAAGGAAAATCCCTATTCACCCAAAACACACATTTTTCTCTCTTGTGTATGTAATTACAGATTTAGATTGAAGAAGACTTGAAGACCTTCTAAAGTGCAAGATTTACAAAATTGTCAAAGTTGCAAAAGTTGTCAAAATTGTTGTCATCTCACGGAAACTAAGATCTTGAAACCATTTCTGACTATGAAACCTAGGGAAATTGGAAGATTCAGATCTGTATCAGAGGCTCCTAAAAGCTACAAAAAAACCCTGCACCTGGACCCATTCACCCATGGGCGAATGAGTCGCAGATCTGCTTCGGAAAAGCACTTTTGGTGACTAGTAAACATCATTCTTCCCTTCTCTAATCTGCAATTTGATTTCTGGTTCTATCAATATTGAGCTTAATATTGTTATTTTAAGTGTTAGATTGCATTTTGGTGTTGATTTACTATTTTTAGTTTTTCTCCCCAAAGTGTTGTTTGACTTTGATAGGGTCGTCCTTCAAGCATAAGGAAATCTAAAGATTCCCACTTTTATTTGATTCACCTAAGGCTTGATAATCAATTCATTGTGTGGATCTCATTTCCTAATGAAATAAAGGAAAATAGGTCTCTTATCATATCCACCTTACCCTAGTTTTCTTCGTTTCACTAGGAAAACTATAAAAATCCTTGTATGACTGTTGTATAAGTTTATGTGAAGTTTCCATGGAAGTGCAACTGTAATGGAAATGTTACTTTTATCACTCTATTTTGTTCTGTGTATATAGTCATTATTTTAAAAGTTCCTTTCAATGGGTCAATAGAAATAATGCTCTATTTTTTGTTGAAAATATACTATGTTATCAATTATGAGTTGATTTTCTCAAAAACATCAAAGGAACCATTGTTTTATGTTTCTTTTTTTTCCTTTCTCAATTAAAATAAATGGATGCATTGTTTTATACTATAGGAAATGCAAATATACTCTAATTTTTTCTTGTTTTTATAAAGTCTCGTATTTACAACAAAAACAAAATGAGTTCCTCAAGTTCCTTTTAAATTTGATACAAAATAAATAGAATGTGTGATTTTATTTCAATTCAACTGAGAAAAACAAAAAAAAACTTGTGTATGATAATGTATCACAAATAAAAATGTTATTATTGTTCTAGAATAACATTTAGTTATGTTATCTTTGAATGTAAAATAGTGGGAATACATTTATACTTTTATGTAATCCACCCTTACTAAATAAATAGATTTATAGTTCATTAATGTTGAAATAGAGAAGACTTAGATAAGATCTGCACATCCAAATAAATATATACAAAATTTAGTACACAAGATTATTATCTTTTGTGCAAAAAGAGTTAAGCTTAAATTTCTGTCATGCACAAAAATAAATCACATATCATCTTGTTTAGTTATCGATTTCTTTATATCTTCCTCGTAATTGCCTTGGAGAGGAAAATTCACATAGAAGCATGGCTTGATCCACCTCATCAAAGTTTGTTTTTAGTGCTTGTTCAAAAAACAACAATAAATTTACCCTTAGCTTTATGATTATTGTCCTTGACTACCATATACAAAGGGTTCACCCATGTTTTTCTTTCCATGCAACCATCTTCGTTTTCCTTCCACATAAATCTTGACTCTACTATGTATCATTATTGCATTCTCTAATCAACACTTTGATCACATCCCCCTTCTTGCTCCTAAAACCATGTTTCTTTTTTATGGTTGCAAATAATATAATAAGAGATATATTATAATTATGTATGGTATTTTTAGTCTCCATAGTCACCTCTAAAATTCAGGTGTTTTCCTTTATCAACGTGGATATAGCATTAAAAAAAGGGGTTTAAAAAAGAGATATATAAAAAAATTAGGGAAGCTCTTACTTCCCACAAGTCACGGCCTATTGGAAGAAGAGCCTTCCCATGGCGGTCAGTGGGGGTGCGGCCCCATGCTGGGCATTGAGACCTCACAGAGGCCGCAACCCATCATGGGCACCGACCTCCTAAGGCAAAACCCCACACAGGAAATAAAATAATTCTTGTGCTTTCAATTTGAATTACATTCCTTAAAAAAATAAAACCTGCAAATGCAAAGGAATAGATAAACCTTGCCCTCTTGTGGTTGTAGCATTCAAACACCTCCAAGTCTCTAGGTAATACCACTGCAGGAAAGCATTTAGGGTTAGAGTCAATGCCAGAGTTCTTGCCTCAATGTTGAGTTACGCTTATGATTTGGATGCCCTCACCTTTTAGGGTTAGAATAAATCATGGGCAATTAGGTTTTCCTTTATATTTTTTAATATATTGCATTGTTCATAACCAAATTCATGGAGACAATTCTACCCTTCCTTCTATCGAAAATTAATTTTCTTATGAACAGTCGCATAGGATCTACCACTAGTTTATACGTTTAAACAAAAAATGATCACTCAAAGAAAATATATTAATTACAAAAAGAATGGTATCGATTTCTCTTCAGAAGTAGAAGAGAAAGCATGAAAATAAATTTAAATGCTAATAAACTTATTAATATAATTATTATTTATATTAATACTAGTAAGAATGTTAGGATAACTAATGGTTATATTAAAGTTTATTTTGATATAAATGTTAATACACTACTATTCTTATTAATAACAGTGTTAACATAAATGTTAGTACAACTTCTATTATGTTAATAATTATATCCAAACATTATTTCCTCAACCTATACTTGATTTTGACATCATGAGTAATTGGTGTACGAAATGTTTAACATTCTTAGAAAACTTTAGTCTTGTGATGAAATTGTTTATTGGAAATATGGATTAGAGCATTAATCATCCTATCTAGTAAACTTCAGGTAACATAGTTAGAGCCAACTTGTTCCTTAATGAAGGCTGCACGTGATGGATTATGTGCACTTGAATGTATTTTTCCCCACACCCGCTCTCAGAAAACATGTTAGTTACGATGTTGCTCGTCCAACATCGTTCAATGCAGATATTTAATTGTGATGTGTGTGCATAGTTAATAGAGAATGATGCTTATACGTATTTAATTTTTTTTAAATGGGTTGTGCTTTTTCCCTATGTGTAGAGTTAGAGCATGACATTTGGTATTAGAGCCTAGGTTCCAACACCGACAATTCTAGGTATGTGTGGAAATCATGTTAATAGTTTACATTGGAATTATTATGTAGGATGGCACATAGAATGCGAAAGGGTTGTGGACATGGAGCAGAGGCAGAGAGAGTTGCAACGCCACTAGCAGTACCATCTATGATCCAAAGATACCACAACATGAGCCACCATTGAACCTCAATTCATAAATCCTCCACACATTAGATGATTTGATTGGGGTGATACATGTCAGATTACCAAATGAAAAGGAAGGTCCTCGATGAGAACATATGCAAGATTCTACAGGAGCACATGGACAAAAGTGTAGAGAGCATAGTAGGATCCCCCCTCATATTTCTAATGAGTAGTATGACGAGGGAGAGAGAGGATGGGTTCACTTGGATCCTCCACCATATGTACTCAATCAGAGGTACAAGTAGAGCCTAGAGAATCTCAGGATACAGGTGATCATATTTGGGAGTTATTATGCTTACATCCATTGAATTTCAAGGGAACCACAGATGGTGTTGAGGTCGAATCTTGGCTTCTTAGCCTTGAGAGGTGCCTCAAATTGTGTGTTTATGCAATCAATATAAAAGAATTATTATCTATACACTTTCTATGAGGCACAAATTCTACATGGTGGCACCAAGAGGAGTGCAAGTATCATCTTACTATTGATACCATTACATGGAGATTTTCCTTGAGTGTTTTAGAGCATGCTACGTGTCTGAGCACTTCAGGCAATGTCGCATCGATGAGTTTCATGATCTTTATTAGAGGGGACTATCAGTAGCACAATACAAGAGTTGATTCTTAGATTTGTTATAGTATGTATACTACATCCAAGACGAGAAGCTTCTTGTCAACTATTTCATCTAGGGACTAAACGCAGGCATATTAGGACCAGCCCATATGGATGATCTAGAGAACCTTCAGGTTGTTGTGGAGAAGCCCCTTTTACAAAAGAGATTCAAGGGAAATACCATGACACACAAGAGCAGTTTCAAAACCGTAATCTAGGAACACGGGTACATGGCTTTTGTAGACCTCCTCTTCTTCTAAGGGAGGATTTAGACCCCCTACAAGACCGTTTAGGCCACCTTAGCAACAACAATTCAGCCTGAGGATCAAACCTCAATAGGGATTTCAAGATGGTCAATCTAGACCATGGAAATCATAGGGTCCTCATAGGGATCAATGTCCTCAAGCATAAATTTCCACTCCAACATGTTCTCAGTAGTGTTTTCATGGAGGACATAGCAAATCTACTAGGATTGGTGTATAGCAGTTTAGTAGGACACAACCATCTCAGTTTCATGCTAGAGGTGCTTGCTTTGTGTGCAGTGCAATAGGGAATTTAGCCAAAGATTGTCCTTAGGGTTTTGTAGTTGGAGGACAACACACAACAGGCTTTGAGAAAATAGTGGGAGATGCAGGGAAGTTTCATAGAGTATATGTGGTGATTGAGAACCACCAAGATGAGCATCACGCCATGGTTATTGAGGTCCCAGGTATGATAGGAAATACTCGTGTCTATATTTTATTTGATTTTGGGGTTGCCTAATTCATTTATATCGCCTTCTATAGTAGAATGTAGCAGGCTAGTGGAATCTAGGCAGGACGATAGGTGGGAGGTTGAGTTAGCCTCAGGGACTAAGGTGTCTATAGATTCCATAGTTAGAGATTGTCTACTACGAGTTGGAGACTTGACCACTTCAAGTTCAATTGACCTTCATTTTACTCTGTTAGGCTCCTATGGAGTAGATTTTGGTATGGACTGGCTTAATACACATCAAGCTAAGGTGGATTATCATTGAAAGATGATTGAGTTATAGATGATCAAGGTACAATAGTGGTGATTTCAAGGGTACGAAGACCCATTTCCCTTCATACTATATTTTTTATGCAGTTGAAGTGGTGTATGCAAAAGGGATGTCAGATGTTTTCCATCGTCGTCAATGATTTGGATGAGAAGAAGACAGAGGCATCATTGGATGACCATCCCATTCTTAAGGAGTTTACCGATGTATTTCCTTCCAAGTTACCAAGTATGCCACTATGACATGAGATTTATTTTCATATAAAATTGATACTAGGAGTTGAGCCAATATCAAGGACACCCTACAAGATGACTACAAATGAGCTCGGTGAGCTCAATATTTAGTTAGAGAAACTATTAGAGAAGGGAAATATTCATCCAAGTGCCTCATCTTGGGGTGCTCCAGTCATCTTCATTAAGAAGGACGGATCCCTTCATCTTTGTAGAGACTATAGATAGTTGAAAAAAGTGAATTGAGAATCCTTACTCACTTTCGAGGATAGATGATTTGTTTGATTAGATGCAAGGAGCAAGAGTGTTCTCGAAGATTTACCTTAATTCCAATTATCATTAGTTGTTGATTTCAGAAGTAGATATTCATAAGACATCTTCCAAGACTAGGTATGGTCACTATGAGTTTACAATGGTACCATTTGGATTGACGAATGCTCCTGCAATGTTCATGAGTCTCATGAACAAGGTATTTCATACTTTCTTAGATCGGTTCGTGATAGTAATGCTTGATGATATTTTGATACATTCACAAACAAAGCAGGAGCATGAGGAGCACTTGTGATAGGTTCTTCGCTGTTTGATAGGGCATCAATTATATGGTAACTTGTTGAAGTGTGCATTCTTTCATCAGAGGTTCATTATCTTGGTCAAATCAGATATGATAATGGTATCTCAGTGGATCCATCAAAGATTAGGGCCATTATGGATTGGCCAACATCCACCACTATGTCAAAGGTTCAGAGTTTTATGGGTTTAGCAAGATATTGTCGTCAATTTTTTGAGATTTTTTCTAGGATAACACACCCAATTACATATATTCAATGGAAAGGGAATAAATTTGAGTGGACATATCAGTGTGAGAGGGCCTTCCAAACCCTCAAGGATCGTCTCACTAGTGCTCCTATCTTAGCAATCCCAAATCCATTAAGATATTTCATGGTTTGCAGTGAGACCTCAATTGATGGCTTAGGTGTAATACTCATGTAGGAGGGTAGAGTTATCACGCACGAGTCACAAAAACTAAAGGTCCATGAGATAAAATACCCTACTCATAACTTAGAGTTGGTAGTAGTAGTTCATGCTCTATTTCATTGGAAACATTTTCTTCTAGGTCGTCACTTTGAGTTACATTCAAACCCCTAGAGTCTTCGATACATATTCACTCAGTCAAATCTAAAGGCTTGTAAAATGTGTTGGATGGAGTTTCTATGTGAGTATGACTTTGATGTACATTACATCAAAGGGAAGGAGAACGTTGTAGTAGATGATTTGAGTAGGAGGTGACATGAGCTATCATCTATTTCTTTGGGCATTGATTTGAGGAGCCAAATATTGCAGCACTTAGTTGAGGATGTGGTACATAGAGGTCTAGCAAGAGATCTAGTCACAGAGGGCCCTTCAGGGAAAGTTTTTAGGACATACCTTAGAGTTTGATGGTTTATTACATCATAGAGGCCACATATACATACCCAATATAGGTGATCTTTGTACAATCATACTATTAGAGGCACATAGACCACCCTATGCAGCACATCTAGGAGTGAAGAAGATGCATTCCAACCTTAGATAGCTATATCAATCGGCAAGGATGCGACGAGACATTGTAGATTTTGTGACTTGATGTCTTGAGTGTCATAGATTCAAAGCCAAGCATCAACATCCAACAAGACTTCTTTATCTACACAATATTCCAAAGTGGAAATGGGATACCAAATTTCAATGGACTTCATTGTTGGTCTACCTTTGTCCTCGCCCCACTATGATGCCATCATGGTGACTATTCACAAATTGACCAAAGTAGTGCATTTCTCACCCATGTGAATAACTTATACAACTCCAACAATTGCGAGGGTATTCTTAGATGATGTTAAACTTCATGGAGTTCCTCCTAGGATCATATCAGATAGAAATTCACTCTTTAAATCAACATTTTGGACATCATTACAACAAGCATTGGGCACATAGCTCAACTTTAGTTTGGCTTATCATCCTGAGACAAATGGAAAAACAAAGAGGGTGAATTAGGAATTAGAGGACATGTTATGTATGTATGTGATGGATCATCAGTCTCATTGGGAGGAGTATTTGTACTTTTTGAGTGTGCCTATAATAATGGGCATTCATAGTTATTTGGGCATGCCACCTTTTCAAGCATTATATGCTAGACCTTGTAGGACTCGTTTGAGTTAGGATTGAATAAAGGAAAAAGTGGCTATTGGTCTAGAGTTGGCGTAGGATATGGACCATCAGGATGATTTGATTAGGCGGTGTCTACAGGAGGCACAAGATCGTTAGAAGAAGTATGTTGATGCTAAGAGGATTGATTGGAGCTTCTCAATTGGTGGTCAAGTATTCTTGATAGTACGACCACACAAGATTCTAATCCATTATAGAAAAGGCTCTAATCTCGCACCATGATTTGTAGGTCCATTTGAGATCTTGGAGTGGATAGGTCATGTAGCTTATCATTTAGCATTGCCACCTAGCCTATCACACATCTAGGATGTGTTTCATGTTTCAGTTTTATGATGTTATGTGCATGATGATTCTCATATACTAGATTGGGATGCCTTGCAGGTGGAGTTAGATGGGCAGCTAGCATTTGATGATTCCACATTTTGGCTCATCGGATGTTGGCCCTTCAAGGGTGAGAGATAGACTAGGTCAGGGTCCAGTGGGACATATATGATGAGGTTGCAACTACATGGGAGGATGCCCCAAGTTGAGGGCACTATATCCTCACCTCTTTGATGACTTCTAGGAGGAAGTTCATTCCTAGAGGGGGAGGATGTGAGACCAACCAGTTGATATTGGATATTATGCTACTTTATTCTTTTTAGATAAACACAGTTCGATTCTCATATTGATTAATAGGTATTATGTTATGATGTAGACTAATATTGTATGATGACATTCATATTATGTTGATTTGAAACATTGGACTTTATATTTGAGGTTATTGATGAATATTGATGCATGAGTAGAATTGATGAATAATTGATGGTATGAAGATGAAATGGTAATTGTGATATAATTGCAATATTGGGATGAGTAAAATAATTGAGTTTTAAATAAAATTATGAAATTATAATTATTGTTACTTTATGAAATTTGAATAAATGTTATAAGGTGAATTCAATAATCATGAATCTATGAGACTGTGATAATTGTAAATGGGTATTTTGGTGTGATTTAAAAATATGTGATGGAAAAATAGTTAACCTTAAATTTCTATCGTGCGCCAAAATAAATCACATATCATCTTGTTTTGTTATCCATTTCTTTATATCTTCCTCGTAATTGCCTTAGAGAGGCAAGTTCACACAGAAGCATGACTCGATCCACCTCATCAAGGTTTGTTTCTAGCAAAAAATGGCAATAACTTTACCCTTAGATTTATGATTATTGTCCTTGACTACCATATATGAAGGGCTCACCCATATTTCTCTTTCCATGCAACCATATATGTTTTCCTTCCACATAAATCCCGACTCTACTTTGTATCATTGTTGTGTTCTCTAATCAACACTTCAATCACATCCCCCTTCTTATGCTTGAAATCATGTTTCTTTTTTATGGTTGGAGAGAATAATAAGAGATATATTATAGTTTTGTCTAGTATTTTTAGTCTCCATATTCGCCTCTAAAAACTAGGTGTTTTACTTTATTTGGATGGATATATCATTCAAAAAAAGGTTTAAAAAAAGCTATAAAATAAAAATATTTTTTTTAGGGAAGCTCTTACTTCCCACAAGTTGTGCCATGCTAGGAAGAAGAGCCTTCCCATGGAGGCCAATAGGGGTGCAGCCCCATGTTAGGCACCACGACTTCACAGAGGCCGTGACCATCATGGGGGCCTGCCTCCTGAGGCAGTGTGCCACACAGGAAATAAAAGAACTATTGTGCTTTCAATTTGAATTGCATTCCTTCAAAAAAAATAAAACCTAAAAACTTAAAGAAATAGATAAACCTTGCCCTCTTTTGGTTGCAACATTTAAACACCTCCCTATCTCTGAGTAACATCGCTGCAGGAAAGACCATATGGTTAGAGTTGACGCCAAAATTATTTCCTCAGTGTCGAGTTACGCTTATGATTTGGACGCCCTCACCTTTTAGGGTTAGAATAAATTATGGGGAATTAGGTTTTCATTTATACTTTTAATATATTGTATTGTTCATTACTAAATTTATGGAGACAAGTCTGCTCTTCCTTCTATCATAAAATAATTTGTTTATGAACAGTCACGTAGGATCTGCCATAAGTTTACATGTTTAACAAACAAAAAAAGATTACTCAAAGAAAATATATTAATTACAAAAAGAATGGTATCAATTTCTCTTCGAAAGTAGAAGAGAAAGGGTGAAAATAAATTTAAACTCTAATAAACTTATTAATATAATTATTATTTATATTAATATTGGTAAGAATGTTAGGATAACTAATGGTTATATTAAAGTTTATTTTAATATAAATGTTAATACGCTACTATTCTTATTAACAACAATGTTGACATAAATGTTAGTACCACTTCTATTATGTTAATAATTATATCCAAACATTATTTCCTCATCCTATACCTGATTTTGACATCGTGAGTAATTGGTGTATGAAATATTTAACATTGTTAGAAAACCTTAGTTTTGTGATGAAATTGTTTATTGGCAATATGGATTAGAGCATTAATCATTCTATCTAGTAAACCTCAAGTAACATAGTTAGAGCCAACTTATTCCTTAATGAAGGGCACATGTGATGGATTCTATGTACCAGAATGTATTTTTCCCCACACCCACTCTCGGGCGACGTGTTGGTTATGATGTTTCCCGTCCATCGTTCGATGCATATAGTTAGTTATGATGTGCATGCATAGTTAATAGAGAATGATGTTTATACATATTTAATTTCAAAAAAAAATGTTGTGTTTTTTCCCTATGTGTAGAGTTAGGGCATGACATATTCCTTTCTAGCCATAAATTTCATATAACCATAACTGAAAACTAATGCAGGGGCATTTCCCCTTTCATTTTGATTGTGATTTGTCTATCTTTTGTTTTGCTAATATTTTGTTTGTTAGGTAATAAGTGTGGTCGCTCATTCTGGTGGAGGTAGTTTTGACCAAAAGGCTAGATCAAACTTGTGTGGAGGGTAGTTGGTAGATGGTTGGGAGAAGGAAGAAACAACCACTTGGAAAGAGAAGTCGCTAGTAAGAAAGGACATCCAGTTTGTTGAGTTTCTTAGTGGAAAGGCTAAAAGGATTGTAAGTGACTAGAATGTTGATCCCATCGTGCTATTGAGTTGTGATTGCAAATTTGAAACGTCCTTTTTTTGTTGTTTTTGCCAATGTATAACTTAGTTGTGTGGATTACTTGTTGAAAGCATGTGTGGAGTCTGTTTTGTACAATGAAAGCAATGAGAAATGCATCCTTTTGAATTGCTCAATACTTTTTTGATATGGTGATTGAATTATGTAGTTTATTTTGTTGATGAATAATGTTTGATTTCCATCGTGGTGGACTAGCTGTGATGGCACAATCTGGTTGACTGTCCTTTTGTTTCCCCATCAAACCAAGTGTTTTTTGTTGTTTGTTGTTGTATTGATATCAATTGTAATTGGATGTCACCAATTTGGTACCAAAGCCCAAAGATTTGGGACTACTAAGGAGTGGGTAGAATGCCACCAAGAGCGTTGAGAGGTAGAGGAGCTCAAGGAAGAGGCAAAAGAGGACATGATGATGGAGTCCTTAAATTGTTGCAAAACTTGAATGCACAAATGGATGCCATGGAGAGGGCACAACGAAGAGGAACACCAGTGGATGATGCTAGTGACATTGAAGAGGAATAATAGTTAAGGGATGATGAAGAAAATCAGGAAGAACATGAGGGATTTGAAGAGAAATTGTTGAGGACAGTGTTGAGTATGGGAGCCAAACAAAAGATTGAATGCCCTACATATTCCAGAAGTTTAAATGGTGAAGAACTCATTGATTGGATCAATGAATTAGACAAGTATTTTGAGTATGAAGGAGTTGCAAAAGAAAGAAGAGTGAAGTTCACTTACACAAGGCTCAAGGGCCACACTACTATGTGGTGGGACTATGTCTGATCTAAGAGACGAAAGAAGATAAGGAAAATATTACCTCATGGGATCGAATGGTTGCTAAGTTGAAGGCCAAGTTCCTTCCAAGAGATTATCAAACAAATCTCTTTAAAAGATTGCAAAATCTCAAGAAAAAAGACATGTTCGTCAAAGAATACACAGAGGAGTTTTACAAGTCGATGATTCGATCAGGCTATGGTGAGGAAGATCTTGAGAAGGTAGCAAGATACTTGAATGGTTTGAAGTATAGTTTGTAAGATGAGTTGAGTCTAGTATCACCAAGGACTCTTGAAGAGGCATATCAACTTGCCATCAAGGTTGAAGAAAAGCTTCAAAGAAGGCAAACTTAGTAAGGGAGAAATTAAGGAAGAGGTTATCGAGGAAAGGAAAAGCAGTTTGGAAGAGGACAAGAAGAAGAAGAAGAAGAAGAAGAAGAAGAAGAAGAAGAAGAAGAAGGGGCTAGAAGTTCAAGTGGGACAGCAAATCAAGAAAGAGATGAGGAAGATCTATTGGAAGAGGAGGTTTCCAAGGAAGAGGAAGAGGCTTTACCAAGAAATGTTTCAAATGTAATCAATATGTTGGTCACAAGAGTTGGGAGTGTCCAGAATCTTCACAAGGAGGCTATACAAGAAATGGAAGAAGTAATAAGATTGTACATGTGGATCTAGAGAGTGTCGAATCATTGACACATCACCAAGAAGAACTTGAATTGGGAGAATCATTGCTACTCGAAAGGGTATTGTTGAAGCTACCCAAGGAGAATCAAGAACTAGTACAAAGGAGAGCCTTGTTCAAAATAAAATGTAACGAAAAAGGTAAATGTTGTAAGTTGATTATAGATAGTGGGAGTACAAATAACATACTATCTACTAAAATGGTAGATAAATTGGGTCTTGAAAGAACCAAACATCCCACACTGTATAGATTTTCTTGGTTGCAAAAAGGATATCAGTTGCTAGTTAATGAACACGCTATGGTTGAATTCCAAATTGGTAGTTATAAGGATAATATTTTTTGTGATATCATGCTCATGGATGTGTGTCATGTGTTGCTTAGTAGACCTCGGCAGTTTGATAGGAAAGTGGTGCATAATGGGAGAGATAATACCTACACTATTGAGAAGAATGGGATCAAGCATACCCTCCTGCCTATGTAGGAACTAGAAGGGGACAACAATAGTGGAAGCAACAACAAGGTAATGTTGGTAAGTGGAAAAGAGTTTTTACATGAGATGAAGAAGGAAGAAGTAGGAGTTGCTTTGGTATCTAAATTTTCTACTGTGTTTACCTCTACAAGATTAGATGATTTTCCTAATGAATTGCAAGATACTTTGAATGAACATATGAATATTGTAGCATTGGATCTGCTTGATGAGTTGTCACCCATGAGGTGCATTAATCATCATATGGATTTGATTCTAGGGGCTAGCCTTCCAAACAAAGCTACCTATAGTTTGAATCCTAAAGAGAATGAGGAGATTCAAAAGCAAGTTGAGGAATTACTTAGGAAAAGTTTGATAAGAGAGAGTCTTAGACCTTTTGTTGTGCCTACAGTTCTAGTTCCAAAAAAAGGAGGTGAATGGAGGATGTGCACTGATTCTAGAGCCATCAATAAGATAACTATTAGATATAGATTTCTTATTCCTAGAATTGAAGATTTAAAATGGATTGTTTAAGTGGCTCAATGTATTTTTCTAAGATAGATATGAAAAGTGGTTACCCTCAGATTAGAATTAGACCTAGGGATGAATGGAAAAAAAACATTTTAAACTAATGATGGGCTTTATGAATGGTTGGTTATGCCTTTTGGGCTTTCTAATGCCCCTAGTACTAGGCTTATGAATGAGGTCTTGAAACCATTTCTTGGGAAGTTTGTTATTGTATATCTTGATTCAACATTTTGGTGTTTAGCAGGTCAAAAGAGGAGCACTTGGAGCATTTGGGAATGGTTATGACAAGGTTACATGAGGAGAAGTTGTAGATTAACCTTAAGAAGTGTGTGTTTATGCAGACTGAATTGGTGTATTTGGGCTTTGTGGTGTCTAAGAATGGATTGAAGATGGATAAGGAGAAGGTTCAAGCCATCATTAATTAGCCAACACCTAAGAATGCAATGGAGGTAAGAAGTTTTCATGGCCTTGCTAGTTTTTATAAAAGTTTATTAAGAATTTCAGTAATGTAGTTGCTCCAATTCTTGAGACAATTAAGGGGAATAAAAAGCAGTTTGGATGGACACAAGAGGCTAAAAGAAGTTTCCATTTTATCAAACAAAAGGTGAGTGAGTTCAACCTATTCTTACTTTACTTGATTTCAATAAAGTATCCAAGTTGAATGTGTTGCTAGTGGATTGGCAATAGGGGTTGTTCTTAGTCAAGAAGGGAAACATGTGGCTTATTTTAGTGAAAATTTAAATGATGCTAAGAAGAAATATTCAACCTATGATCTTGAGTTTCATGCATTGGTTCAGTCATTGAAGAAGTGGAGGAATTATTTGCTTCCTAAGGAGTTCATTATCTATACAGATAATCATGCATTGCAATTTATAAATAGCCAACATAAGTTGAACCAAAGGCATGCTAAATGGGTAGAGTATCTACAACATTTTAACTTTGTGTTGAAACATAAGAGTGGACAAACAAATAAGGTTGTTGATGCACTAAGTAGGAGAATCTTATTGTTTCATGAAATTCAAGCTAACAGTGTGGGCTTTGATAGTTTGAAGGAGTTGTATGTTGATTATTTAGATTTCAAGGAAGCATTTGAAGCTTGCAACAGTCCTATCAGGAGAGATAGAGAGCCATGGATGGACTTTATGCTACAGGAAGGCTTGTTGTTCAAAGGGAACAAATTGTGCATCCCTAGAGGATCAATGAGGGACAATTTATTGAAGGAGAAAAATTGTGGCAACCTAGTAGGAAACTTTGGTCAAGACAAAACATATTTGTAGTTGAGCACCCATTACTATTGGCCAAAGATGAAGGAAAATGTTAAGAAGTATGTGGAGAGGTGCAGAGTTTGTCAGTTGGAAAAAGGAAAGAGTCAGAATGTTGGTTTGTATCAGCCATTACCGGTTCCTTCTAGACCATGGGACTCTGTTAGTATGGATTTTGTTTTAGTTTTGCCTCATACACAAGTTTGTAGATGTGGATAGATTCTCTAAAATGGCTCATTTTATTCCATGTAAGAGAACTAGTGATGCTACCAATATTGCTAACTTGTTTTTCAAGGAAGTGGTATGATTGCATGGTATCCCAAGAAGTATCATATCCGATCGTGACACCAAGTTTGTGGGGAATTTTTTGTGAACTCTTTGGAAAAATTTGGGCACACACCTTAATTTTAGTTTAGCCTATCACCCCCAGACGGATGGCCAAACTGAGGTTTTCAATCAAAGTCTCGATGATATGCTACGATACCTTGTTGGAGACACACCCAACAATTGGGATTTGGCATTGGCACAAGCAGAGTTTGCATATAAAAATTCTCTAAATCGAAGTATAGGTTTCATCCCATTTTACATTGTATATGGCATGCATCCTAGAGGTGTTTTTGAACTTCAAAATTTGGGTGATATGGAGAAACGAAGTGCAAATGGTGAAGATTTTGCTAAGACCATCCATGACCTTCATGAGGAGGTTAAAAGACACATTGAAGGAAGCAATTAGAAATACAAATGATATGTTGATCAAAAGCAGAGAGAGGTGCACTTTCAAGAAGGGGATCTTGTAATGGATCATTTGCAGAGGGAAAGATTTCTTACTAGTACCTATAACAAACTGAAAATGAAAAATATTGGGCCTTGTAGGATCCTTAGGAAATTATCAACCAATGCTTATGAACTCAACCTTCCCTTTGGACTAGGCATTTCACCCATTTTTAATGTCATAGATTTATTTCCTTATCAAGCTCCTATAGATTGCAACACAACGAATAAGGAGCTTCAACTGTGGAGGAATAGCATGGTACCACACCAGCTCCACTGGAAATCAAATGCATCCTAGACATAGTTGATACAGAAGATCCGAGGTAGGGATTATTTCCAATATTTGGTGAAATGGAAAGACTGCCCAGTAGAGGATGCTTCTTGGTTATCCGCATCTACTATCTCCAACCTGGGTTATTTTGTGGACAACCTCATGAGCAGGAGCTCATGAATTCTAATTTGTGGGGGAGCATGATGCAGGGGCATTTCCCCTTTCATTTTGATTGTGATTTGTTTATGTTTTGTTTTACTAATGTTTTGTTTGTTAGGTAATAAGTGTGGTTGCTCATTCTAGTGGAGGCAGTCTTGATCAAAAGGCTAGATCAAACCTGTGCGGAGGGAAGTTGGTAGATGGATGGGAGAAGGAAGAAATGACCACCTAGAAAGAGCAGTCACTGGTAAGAAAGGGCATCCAGTTTGTTGAGTTTCCTGGTGGAAAGGCTGAAACGATCGTAAGTGATTGGAATGTTGATCCCATCGTGCCATTGAGTTGTGACTACAAATTTGAAACATCCTTTTTTTGTTGTTCTGCCAACGTATAACTTAGTTGTGTGTATTACTTTCTGAAAGCATGTGTGGAGTTTGTTCTGTACAGTGAAAAAAATTAAACCAATGAGAAATGCGTCCTTTTGAATTGCTCAATACTTTGCTTGATATGGCAATGAATTCTGTAGTTTATGTTGTTGATGAATAATGTTTGATTTCCATCGTGGTCAACTGGATGTGATCACACAATCTGGTTGACTGCCATTTTATTTCCCCATCAAACCAAGTGTTTTTTGTTGTTTGTTGTTGTAATGTTTTCAATTGTAATTGGTTGTCACCAAAAACAAATCCCATAATAGTCTTAGACAAGGATATTTAGATTTACATACCCACCCCCCAACTAATTATTCTACCAATCTCAAGGGGGGTCTCATTATTCTCCAATGCTACATAAACCAATCCTAACATTAACTTGCAAAGAAACAATGGATGAATATATCTTCATTAAAATCCTTTCACATAATGCATTTGAATGATCCAACTTATCAAAATTACAAAATCTATCCCAAGTTAAAGCTCTCCACTTGACCATGATCTATAAAATACATTGGCTTTTGGAATCCATTTTCCAATCCAAATTTATGATGCTAGAAAATCACAATTCCCCTCTTTCCCACTTAAAATCCCTACATAGGCCTTTGGCTACGACTTCACTAGATTTCTCCCTAACCCAAATGATTTTATCCTTCCCTAAAAAAAAATGGGATGAACCATTTTCTAGTTTAATTCTTCACATGTTTATAAGAAGTTTCCAAATATATAACTAGTGGCACCAATGAAGACCATCCTAAAATATATCTTCTCATTGAGTGTTATCTTTTGCTCATACACCCATCACTTCTTCAAAATGAGAAACCGATTGATTTAGAACCTCTGTATAAATGAAAGCCTCTCTTTTTTCCCAAGCCTCTCTCCAGAATTGGATATCCTCTCCAAACACAATCTTCCATCTAAATCTTTTCTAAATACATCCTTACATTTCCTCAAAAAAATTTAAACTCTCAAGCCTCTTGGAAGTGTGGGCTTGGGCCTAGATAACACTTCCTATCTCCTCCTACCAAGTACTTGGCCTACAATATTTTATCCTTAACCACCCTCTACAATAATTTCATGTCCAATGGTGTATTCATCAATTTACATTCTCAAAAGCAAATTTGTCTCATATGTTTGTTACTACATACCTTGGACCATTTGATCAAATTATGTTTCTTTTTCTCCCTATCCCGCACCACAAGAAGGACATCTATAGATCAAATTTTCCTTTGTGATTTTCCCTAGCATCTTAAATATAGACATTAATAACACCAACATGGTTGATAGAGTAACTTTAATGAGGGTGATCCTACTAGCAAATGATAACCATCTTCCCTTCTAAGATGATAAGTTATTTGAAATTATTTCCACCACCTCCTTCCACTCCTCCATTGAAACCCTTCTTATCCATCAAAGGTATCCCTAAATACGTACCTATTTAGATTTTATACGAATAAAAAACCAAAATGTGCATATATCAAAAGAATCTTCATTGTGGATTTTCAAAAAGAAAACTTGACTTGTGAGGTTTAATTTTCAACCCAACTTCCATCTCATACCCCAAAATATTTTTAAAGCCCCTTGTTTTCATAATTGTCGCTTCCCAAAATAGAAGAATGTCATCCATAAACTGAAGGTGTGTTATATTTCTAACCCCTAAAGAAATTTTTAATTTTTAATATTAGATTATTTGTCACCTTCTCCTTCACGGTTCTCCATAAGACCTCAACTACAATGAGGAATGGAAATAGGAAGAGGGGATCCCCTTGCTCCGCCCCCTCCTTGATTCAAAGAATTGACTTGATTGACCAATTATCGACAAAGAGAAGAACTGTCAAAACACAAATTTTGACCAGTCACACCACCTTCCATAGAACCCTAACTTTCTCAAAATTTTATCCACAAAGCTTCACGAAACTTGATCATAAGTTTTATTCATATCAATTTTTATCATGTCTTCCTTTTTCCTTTTCCTAACTGAGTTAATTGTGTTGCACAAGTCTATTGATCTAAAATCATTTAAGTATCTTGTAGTATTTTTAAGTTCCAAAAAGGTTGAATTTTTGCCCCTCAACATGGCCCCTTTCTTCCTACATTCCTCTTCTACCTCCCAAATATCCTCCCCTACTGAATGTCATAATTTATGAAAAAATATTGCCTAAAATCCATCCAAACCCAAAGCCTTCTCTACTCTAAAAAAAAACACCATTTGATTTATTTCATGGAGATAGGCGCAAGAAAAAATTCATTATCCTCCTTGTTAGGATAGGTGACATTATAATTTCTATCCTAAGTTGATATTATGTGTCTCCATGTTCTTTGGAAAGTGTTCTAGAGGACATGAGAGGAAAAAATATTTATTATTTATTTTTCTATGAAAAATTGTAATCGCACTCATAGAGGTAGACCCACTACGGTGACAGTTACAGAGCATTATGGGAGGATATTCCATCTGGGCGTCCACTTTCAAGGTGGGGACCACCCAAAAGTTTCATGATCTTACATGTTATCCTGGGTTGGGTGCCCAAGTTTGCATGTTTTGGGTATGAGTTGTCAGAGCCATCAGAGAGTAATGGAGCACTTGGGTTTGACCAATTGTGATTGGCTATGTGTTAGGTGCCCATGTGAAGGCCATGTGATCATTTAATATTTTTCACTATGTTTATGGGTTGTCCACTAAGAGGGGTGTGGGTTTTCCCAAGTGGATTTAATTGTTCGTGATACTACAAGTGGTATTCTCTCCCACAAATCTCTATATATTGGAGCCTTGAGATAGTGGTTTTAGAAGTTTTTTTGCAGGTTGACAAAGTAACGGAATGCTACAAAATTTAGATAGGAGTGTTGTATTGATGTATACTTCATTTGAAGATTAATACAAGCATTGTATCTCTTTGGGTGTGGAGTTTTTTCCCGCAAGGGTTTCTCCACGTATATCTTGTGTCACTTGTGGTTCTCAACTTGTGGTATTGTTGTTTTGCTTTAATACTTGGATATGTTAATCACATAATCACATAATTGGTAATCTTGAATACATAATTTCAAAATTTCATTTGCATTATTAAGTTCATATTGCTACAAGTTTCACCTTGTTATCCAACACTCCTAAATAATTATAGAAGAGATGATTCTCAACATATTTTCAAATCCTCTTCCACATCCTCCTTGTCTTTTACCAGTAAATCCTTGAAAAATCATACCCCTTCCAATTTGATATTTTCAATCTTCATGATTTCAGTTTTCTCTATCTTGTTGATTTATCTTCTAATGATAGTGTATAAGTGGAAGGATTTCATGTTGTGGTCCCTCTACTTTAGCCATATAACTCTAGATTTCTAAATCCAAATTTTTTTATCCATTGTTAAAATGGATTCAAATTGTTCAAAGTCACCATTTCCTTTTCCTCTCAGATCTTTAGAGAAATTACAATTTACTAGATTCCTTTCATTTATGTCCAATATTTCTTCGGCCTTCTTTTTCCTAAAAAACAAGTCCTTACCTCATTTCCTTTTCAAATTGTTCAAAGTGTCCATTTCCTTTTCCTCTCAGATCTTTAGAGAAATTACAATTTACTAGATTCCTTTCATTTATGCCCAATATTTCGTTGGCCTCCTTTTTCCTACAAAACAAGTCCTTACCTCATTCTTTACCACTCTCAATATCCTCTATAGGATAAATATTTTATAACCCTTAACCTCCTTTTGTCACCTTTCTTGAAGACAGTACTCAAAATCTAGATGATCAAAAAATATAAATTCTATCTTGAAAGGAATCCCCCAAGTCGACAACTATAATTCAAATAAATAAATTGGATAATGTTCAAACCCCCAAAAGGGATGATCTTTGAGGAAGCTTCTCACAAGTTGAAAGCTCATTCCAAATTCATCAAAAAATGGTCCAATCTACATCTAATATTCTCCTCTCCCAACCTTATATCATTCCAAGTAAACCACCACACCTTTGGTTTAATATCCCATAACAAGTTTGTGCATAACACTTTGAAAGAAATTGAACCTATTGAAGCCTTAATAAATCCTCGTTTTTCATCAAGACTCAAAATCACATTGAATTATCCCCTTATTAGTCAACTCTAATCATTACTTTAATTGTGAAACCTTTCTCAAATCTTCCCACTAATTTTTTTTCAGTTCTATATTCGATTCATATATACTAGGAAAAATGAAATTAACCCCCACCTAAAGCCCTTTGCATCTAATATGAATGGAATTATTAGTCGCATGTAACAAGGAATTAATCCACATACAAACATCCCAAAAAAGGGCCAAGCCACTTACTAACCCAAGAGCATCCACCATTTCTCTTTCATTGCCTCACCAAATATTTTTCACCATTGCTTTAATCTCCTCACCACTCACCTTATTCTCTTGTAAGATCAATATGTTTGGTTTGTTTTCTTCAATCAACCATTTAGCCAAAAGACATTTTCCAAGAGTATTGAGTCCCCTTATATTCCAACTTAGCACCTTCATTGTTTCTTGTTGCACCAAAGGTGCTCACCTCCCTTATGCTAAAACTTGGTGATTGGTTCTTGTGTACATTTTTTCATATCCTACATTGTTGCTTCCTTTTCCTTACTTGCATCTATCTTCCTACCTCTCAACCTCTACATTCCCATATCTACAAGCATCAAACTTTAAAAGGTCTACTTCCTCTTTACACACACTGCCCTTTTTTATTAGCCACACTCCAATCCATTATACCTACTTTATCTTCATAAATATTCCTCACATATTCTTCTACACTATAATTGTTCAATACACTCTCCACTAAATCATTAATATTTTATTGCATACTTAGATCATTTTCCCTTTAACCCACTATTTCCCCCTCTTTTGATTCCTCCCTCAAAGAATTTATCCCTTGCTCTATCACCCTTTCCAATATATCTTTCCCAAAAATCTTCTTCTACCTCCTTTCTATTCTCCTTTTCTCACCACAATTTGAATTTGGTGTGGCCTTAGGGATTTCATGCTACAACTTAATCTTCCTCTTCTATGCAACTTCTCATCATTTCCTAAAATTACCACCATATGGCACAACATGACCAACCTTCCAACATTTAAAATAGTGGATCAACAAACACTCGTAGTCAAGTTTTTGAATCCAAGACCCCAAAGATTCCCTAAACTTTATAGCTTGACATATGGGTTTATGTAGATCCACTTTGACACAAATCCTCACATAAGCCACAAAGTACCTCTTTTCCCGTGTCGACAAGCTATATACATACTCTCTTAATGGGTTGTTGGTTTCCTTGAAAATATTTTCTATCCATATTTAATTATGCAACTTATACATTTAAATCCAAATTGGAGCCTTTGTCATCAATGCCTTGCCCAAATCAAAGCCAATGGCATCCTCTTAAGTATAACCCAATGTTACCCATAAACCAAGGACCCCCTTTCATGATTTTGTGTCTATCCTCTTTTTACTAGAAAGCAATTTACATGAAGCTCTATGTCAAAAAAGATAATTCTTGGCTATGAACAATTAGGGAAATTTTGCCCCACCATGCCTTGATCAATTCCACAAATGGAAAATACCTATAAATTTTGCAATGATTTCCATTTTATTCAAGACTTCCACCCTTGAATTCAAAAAATTGTTTGGAATATTAATCCCTAATATGCTTTGATCAATTATTAAATTGAAACCATAGATGGAGAGCTTCTCGGGTGGTGGCGATGGCGGTGGTGAATTTTCAAATTTTGAAAAGGCGGGATTTCTTGATGATGTTGCAGGCATTAATGGCAAATAGTTTGTTGATGGGAGGGTAATGTCAGGTGGGTCCTTTACTGCAGGTAAGCGAAGTAGGTCCCCTTTAGTGGCTAATGAATTTTCTAGTGGAAAAGGGGCTTTGAAGATTGCATGTCCAATGCATTCCTCGGTGTCCTCTGAAAATGAGAATCCTGGGACTAAAAAGTCTAGGCCTGGTCTGTCATTTGTTGTTAGTGATGGGACTCCTAATGTTGTGGGTCTTGGGATTGATAAGACTAAGAATGATGTCTTGTCGAGCTCTTCTCTTAAGTGGACGAATTTGTTCGGGGCTAAGCCTAAAGGTAAAAGTACTTCTCGTCCTGTGTTGTTTGTTGCTAATGTGAAGACTAGAGAATACTCTATTATGTCCTAGATTGTATTGTTGACAAAAGCATGTCTAATATGGATATGGCTTTGTTGGGTAAATTTTTTGGTCCCCGACCTCATATTGAGTTGGTGCACAAGTTTGCTTTAAATCGTTGGAAACCTAAGGGACAACTTGATGTGACTACTATGGCTAAAGGTTTCTTTTCGTTTACTTTCAACTGTGAAGATGATCTAGTAATGGTGCTGACAGGTGGCCCTTAGTTTATTGGAAAGTCCTCTTTGATGCTTAAAAGGTGGGAACCAGGTTTCAACCTGAACTTATGCTCTTTTTCAGCTGCTTCGGTTTGGGTTTGACTTCCTGGTCTCCCAATGGAGTTCTGGGATGAGGAGGTGTTTAAAGGGATAGCAAGCACTTTTAGTTGTTTGTTGTCGATTGACCAAATGACAACCTCTGGGAAGCAGCTGGTTTATGCTAGATTTTGTGTGAATGTGGAGAAATCAGCTGACTTTCCTACTATGATAAAGATAAACTCTAAGTTTGGGGTTTGGGATCAAGTGTTTGAATTCGAGTCAAATCCCTTTGCTTGCTTCCATTGTAAAAAAGTTGGCCACTGGGAAAAAAAATGTCCTCTCAAAGTGCCAAAATAGATGACTAAACAATGGAGAGAGAAGGCGAAAGCTCCTGAACAAAATGTGGAGCCTTTGGAAAAGGGGGAGTCAGCCCTGTGTGCGAATGTGGAGGTTAAACCTGTGGAAGTGGGCCTGGTAGTGGCTAACAAGGTTGTTATTCCTGAAGTTCAACTTGACTTGAGAGAATTGAATCGGGTTCTATTGCAGAGAGAAGAGGATAAGTCCTCCCTTGTTTGTGATTCAGTGGAAACTATGGATGTTGTGAGGACTAAGGTTATGGAGGATGATAAGGCCTCTGTGAATGATGGGTTAAGGTCCCCTCCCTCTGGGGTGATTCAAGTGCAAGATGATGGTTCAAAGGTTGAGGGATTGGAGGTTATGCCTAAAGCTAAGGACATTGGGGATCCTGAGGATTTGGACAATCCTCCTTTCATTTCGGTTTGTGGGTGCAACAGGAAAAAAAACTCTCCCTTGCTGAGAGTAGTGATAAGGAATAGGCAAAGGTCATATTGTGGGTCTAAGCTGCATGGTAGAGGTCGCCCTCCTGCTAATGTTGCTAAGGAGAAGGAGAGTCGAATGGATATTGCTGATGGTACGCAAAGAACTCTTGGATATGTGCTCTAAGAGCACATCCAATAAGCTCTTATGAAGATCATTTCTTGGAATATGAGGGGGTTAAATCACCCTCACAAGAATGATCTTCTCGCTAATCTGGTAAGAGATCATCGCCTTGATATCATGTTAATTCAAGAAACTAAAATGGGTTTGGATAAATTATCTAGGCTGAAGAATAAGTTGTTTAGGGATTGTGGGATGCATTGTTCTTGTGAACCTTGATATTTTATGCTACTCTAAATGTGCAAAATAACCAAGAATATGAATGACAAACTATCAAGGACACCTCAAGATTAGCCAAAAGAGAGTTAGAATAAGAAAGGAAATAGATAAAGAACATAGAAACAATATCACCTTCCTTGCTGTTGATTTCTCCTTGATTGGCCCTTGATTAAAATGGATTGTGTGCTCCTTAGATGGTGGATTGAAGATCACTACTATATGCTTGAATGTAAAATGCAAGTGGATGTGATTGAAAATTGGATGAGTGCATAAAATGGCAGCATGTAGTTGCAAATTGATTAAGTGTTAGAAATGCCCTTGAGGAGGGGGTATTTATAGAAGAATTTGAATTCTCTAGAGAATTCAAGGGTCAAGATTGCTCCAACAAGGTCAAGATGAAGGGCTATGGTGGGTTGATAACCCACAAGCTCTCACATCTTGACATGTGGAGGGTGAAGTGGACAAGAGGATATGAGGTGGAGGTGAGTTGTCAAAAAGGTATATGAGGTGGAAAAGGACATGCACCTTGGGTGATGAGAGGATTTCCACAAAAAGGGATTTCTTGTCCCCAAGTGGGAGTGAAAGGGACATTTGAGGAATTTTAGAATTCCTAAAAAATCTACATGGGAAAATGAAAGGTGGTTGGGGGGGATAAATGTGAATTAAAAATTCACACTCATAGGATGATCTAGAGGATAAAAGGTGGGCTCCAAAAAGGTGGGACTTGGTCACATGTGGAGATTGTGACAAGTCCAAGGTTCTAGAAGCCTTGGGAGGATGGAATGTGAATTAAAAATTCACATTTAAAGGAGAGGAATCTAGAGCAAATAAATATGAATTAAAAATTCACATAGGAAAGGGGGTTAACATCAAAAAGGAAAAATGGAAGAATTGACCAAAAAGGTGGTGCTAAATTTAGCTAATGATTTTGGTTAAGGTTGTGCAAATATTGGATTAGGCTAATTAACAGAAGATTAGAGGCAAGTGGCAAATGTAGGAGGATGTGACAAGGAGAGAGAAAGTGAGGAATTTTTAAATTGATTTTTAAATCAAAAAGAGGACAAATGACTAAATTAAATAAATTAGTGTATTTATTTAATTTAGAGAGGAATAAGGTAAACGACAAAGTATTAATTATTAAATTAAATACTTTATCGGTATGAGACAAAGGGTGTAATATTAATTTAATAAATTAATATTAATATGATAGACGTAAATGCAATAAATTTAATCATATGGAAGTGATTAAATTTAGGTGTCTACATTTTGCCCCTCTTCGAAATATTGTTGAAATAACAATGTTTCGAAGAAAAAGCGAATGTCGAGGATGAAGAAAGAAATGAGGATTGATGCCCCGGCCTGACAAAAAAGAAAGGGGATGCCCCAGTGCCTGGTTTGAAATGGATGGAAGGAAGTAGTAGGGTATGCCCCCTCGAGAGGGCGGTTGGGGAAGAAAGGAGGGGCCCCAAACGACGTCTCGATAGAAAGAAATGGAGGGGACCGTTGGATAGAGGGCGAAAAATTAAGCAAGTTTGCCTTTGGAACGGAGTGGATCGGACGTACGGTTTGCAAATGGCAGCCCCGGGAAGTTTGGAATTAGTTGGCGGAATAAAAAGGTAAATAAAAGGTAAAAAATACCTTTTTGGAGGGAGGGGTTAAGAAGGTAATTTGAAAAATTACCTTGGTCATTTTTACTGTAGCAGTTGAGAAAAAGAGAGGAGAGGAGTGAAAACCGACGAGGAGACATGATGCCGACGGATAATGATACCGCGATCGTGCAC
>VDFB02084582.1:0-25691 GCA_007258455.2 Sequoia sempervirens
ACCAATAAATGACTAAAAATGGTTTAGTCATCAATCTAGTCGCATTATAAATGACCAGAAATAAACTACTAATGGTTACGTGATCATGTTTAGTCATTTATATGCAATTTTTAGTAGGTTTTTTAATCATATATTGTTGTTTCTATGCTAGTGCAAACAAATCCATGCCCTAAATAAGAACCCGGGGAATATGAGATGTTAGGTCCAAACCATGGATATCTTGATCCCAAAGAGTGTGATCTCACTCCATTGAATCTAAATCCTCAAAAATTTCCAGAACATCCAACCTATTACCAAAAGCTCCCTTTTGCATTTCCTAATTTTATCGAGATGAGCCCCTAGCTTTCGATCATATTTTCATGGGTATTAACCCATTTGAATCAGGCCCTTCATTTTTTACCATAGCCTCACCCTTTGCTTTAGAGTCAAATACATGTAGATTAGATGAAGGTTGATGAGCACTACCTCCCATCTAAGGGAAATTTCTTTGCAAGTGTCCATACTCATGACATGATCTACATTGAAAAGGCAAAGCTTCATAACCCGCCTGATAGATCTAGTTCCTACTTCCCAATTTATGCTTAATAGATTCTAGAAACATATTGTTTAGATTAATTTCCATATAAATTTGAGAAAATGTGGTAACCTTTCAATTGAGGGTTTGTCAAGATGGGCCTAAGGGTTTCCCCAAAGTAGCAACAATAGAATGCAAAATGTCCTTTCACCAAAACTCCATTGGAAGCCTAGGCAACCAAACCCAAATAGGGATTTTTGATGAGAGATCTTCTAAAGGATCATACCCCAAATGTCATGGTTTAATAAAGAGCCCAACTTGATTATGGAAATAAAGGACATCCTCAAAAACCATATTTTGATCTATAAACCTAGAAAACACAACAAAGAAATAACCATTCATAGCAAGGATAATCTCCATATCTCCCTTCGAGTTACAGCTTCTATGAGCCCATGTATCCAAAAATTATAAAGAAGTACATACTCCCATGAATTTGTAAATTATATTGTGCTTTACCAAGTACATCACATCCTCAGCAACAAAATTTGGGTTTGATCACCACCACTGGGTGATCTTTTCCCCTTTCTAGGAAACCATTCGGTTTTGATTGCATCTCCAAGGGAGGATTAAGCCTTATTCCTTTGTAGCATGCAAGAGGAAATTTACCATGTCTCCATGTCACAATGATGAAGAATCTAAATTCATAGGAATAGTTTTGAAGGATAGCCAAGAAGGATCCCCAAGACCCATTGAAGGTGCCATGCAGAAAGCTGCAAGATAACACCTCACACAAAAAAAATAAAAATAGAAAAATAGTAGAAAAAAAGTAAAGGGAACACTGAAAACTCCATAGAAACCCCTCTATTCCTTGCATGCCAGAACCCATATGCTACAAGAAATCACAAATTCCTTGGAGGGGCATGCATAGCCCCATGGGGCCTGGTCTACACTACACGAGCCACTCAAACCCTCATAGCCTGTGCAACAACCATGCCTTCCATTTTCTTAGCCCAACCCTTCAAACTACAAGTGTTTCTTTAGAAAGAAAGCTTTTTATTATTAAAATGTAAAGGTTATATTTTTTTATTAAAAATACTCGTTTTAAATTTATTAATAATAGATTAGTTATTATTTATAATTTTATAGCAATATTATGATATTGATTTTTTATTTTAAGAAATAATAATAATTTTTTTTTAATAAATTTTTATCAAGGTGGTAACTTTCATTGTATTGATTCTAAACAAAATTACTTGCATTCCTTGTCCATTATTGTTAGTTGAAGTTCAAATAATCCTACATGGATTTATATTGAAAAAGTGTTTTTAACCCCTTTGCTAGCTCATACATTCTGTTGACTTGTGCTTTTGATATTAGTTATTTCTTTGAGCCAATGAAGCTAGTGAAAGGTTCCATGTCTTTCTTGATGATGCATTCATTTTAAAGTTCAATTACCTTTGCTAGATATTTTTTATGTTGAGTCATTTTTCAATCAATTGAGTTGCATAATATACCTCTTTTTGGAAACCTGTCAAAGTTGGAGATGCTAGGGATCGCTTCACAAACATACTCATTCTTGAGAAAAAAGTTAGAAGTTAGCTTCCCTTGTATTTTCATGCAAATTGTGAGAACAATAGGGAAAGAAACATATGTATGAGGTCTCCATAATGGGCATTCCTAGCATTGAGTTTTTGTGCTTTGATCACCTCTATGATTGCAACTTCCACTGAGGGCTCCTCAATTTTGAAGACCCTCCTAAGTTGAGTAGGTAGGTTTTCTTGCATGCAAGGGAACCTGCAATTGGGAATGACAATGCATTTTTCCATGTTGAGAATTTGAATGTATTCTTGGACCATTATATAGCATTTATCTTTTGGTGGAGCTATACCCTATCATTCTCATGAGTAATCAATGTAATTTATGTGTTCTTCCATGATCTCAAATTCCCTCAAGAAAATCATCATGGGTGCATGCACAAAGATATGGGACCAAAAAGTGGCCACCCCACCTTTTGGCCCACTATAGAGCATAACACACTCATGTTATAATGCATTTTTTTTTCTCTATGTTTAAAAATAAATACTCATTTTAATTCTTCATTTTTATTCCCATCCTTAGCTAAACTCACAATACACAACTCTATTAAAGTGTGCTCATATTGTGAGATAGGGATTTCATCATCGTTTGTCTACCAAATCACTTCAAAAATGTTGCCACGATGTCATAGAGGTGGAAGAGGTAGGTTTTTATTATTTTTTAATATAAAAGTTAATTAAATAGAAAAATTTAATTAGTTTTTGAGTGGATTTTATTTAATTTTTAGGAGTTGATAATGCACCACCAATTGTGTTGGAAGAATGAAGAAGGTTCCCTCCAGATTTTTTGTCAGTGATGCCAACATTGGTTGGTAACTAACTGTGTAATCAGTGCTTCCATACTAATCCGATATCTTCATCTGGAAACCTTCGTAGTAAAAGGGAATTCAATGAGTCTTTGATATGTTGATCAGGAATGTAAGTTACAAGTATAAATGAGTTTTCATCATGTTTTTATAATATGATTGAACTATACTAATGATAGGACTTTTGTGTTCTTGTGGCCAATGAGGTTTATCTTTTGTGTGTTCCTCTTTAGGTCTAAGTTGACCTAATGCTTGGATAACATGTTTTTTTCTATGTGTCGAAAGGAATTTTGTATTAATCCGACAAGACCTTTTGTATTTTGATTGTTCCCTCATTTTGGCCAACCTAATTGATGAAGGAAGTTACATGTCTGTATATATATTTATGATGGTCAATGTGATAAAGGAGGGAGTAGATATGCAAGTAATGTGACAAGTGTAATAGTGAAAAGTTACTAATAGTGTTTGTATACTGACAACCAGAGCAAAATTTTGATATTACTAGAGCATAATTGTAACCGCTTTCAGCACTTTGAAGGTGCACTTATTTAGTTCTTTTTTGATAGTGAGCCACATTTTTTGGATCTTGGAAATAAGCCACATTTTGTATTTAGGTTGTGAGCCTTTTTAAAGACGAGTCCTAGCAGTGAGCCCTGTAATATCTTATAATCGGTTATAATATATTGTGAGCTAATCCCCACTGTAGTTTTTCCCTTTTTGGGTTTTCCATGTAAAAATATTGGTGTCAATGTGTTACAATCTCTTTTATGTTTTGGTTGACTATTGCTCTTAGATATGGATTATAATTGGATGGTTAATAATTAATTTGGCTAGTGAAATATTGATCCACCCCCTCTCAATATTCAATATATTCAACAATTGGTATTAGAGCTTGGTTCCTCAAAAGAAGTCTTACAGCTTGAGGAAGGTCCCAAAAATTGAACACATGGTTGGAAAATACCATTTTATTCCTCTAGAAGCAGAATCTATATATGAAGAGATCAATGTTGATGTTGAGGAATTGATTAAGAGTGAGGATGAGAAGGAAACTATGAAAGGAAATTTGAAGGAAGAAAATGATTGCATTAGGAAGCTGAGAGAGCAGATTAAAAAATTCAAGGATAGACATAGAGAAGTTAGTGATCAGTTGAAGAAGGCTAATGAGGTTATTACTAGGCTAAAAGTGGAAATAGAAGAAAAGAAGCGAATTGAGGAAAGTTAGAAAGCTGAAATCCAAAATAAAATTAATGATTGTACAAAGATTGAACAAGAGGTAACCTTAAGAGTTGATCTGGAAAAAGAAAAAGCACATGAAGAAAGATTCAAGACAAGTTGTACAATGCTTGATGAGCTGATTACATCTCAGAAACTTGCTAAAGACAAAAGTGGTCTAGGACTTGAAGAAGGACAAAGCTCAAAGACTAAACCAATTCTCAAAAAAATGGACAATCAAAGGAAACCTAAAATGAATGCCTTATCAAAGCAAGGACTGAAGGATCAATAATGGAAGGATTCCCATCTGACAACCTAATGCACAAAGATAACCATATTTTAATGGTTTTTGTTTCTCATGTAATAAAATCAGTCATATAGCAACATAATGTAGAAGTAGGATGAACCAGAATAGAATAAGTCAAAATGTTGGATTCTTTGTTGGAAAATGCTATGTTTGAAACAAGTTTGGACATAGAGCTACTGAATGTAGAAGTCAAATGATGATGAATAGGTTTAATACTGGTATAAGAATTCATTCTTTTCAAGGCTACTGTTACACATGCAATATCTTTGGACACAAGGCTAATCGATGTAGGTCAAGGATGAATACAAACTCTCTTGATCAAGGGTATTTTGTATGCCACTCTTGCAACAAACCAGGACATATCTCAAAATTTTGCAAGAGAAAAATTGGGAAGAAACCAAATCTAGAATAGAAGAACAAGCTAGTGAACAAGGTAGATCCCAAAGAAGTAAGGATAGAAATGGAAAAAAAATGGAGAAATAAGGAAGAACCTAAGAATGAGGATAAATCAAATGATCATGTATTTGCATCTAATTTAGATACCTCTTCTAAGAACTCAACCCAATATTGGTTTTAGGGGGAGCAATCACAGAATTTTTTTAACAATCCCCCAATATATGAGGTGTCATATAATGACACAAGGACAAGTAATATGAATTTCTATTTTTATGACTTTGAAGGAAATTCTAGTAGAAATCAAGAAAATTAGGAGAATTGCAGAATCTTCTTAGTTTACAGTGTTTTTTTTACAAAGTGGTTGATAGCTTTAAAGCAGAAAAGTAATAAATCCAAAATTAGGGGAAAATAGTAAATAAGAAAGCAAGCGACTAAGTTGAAGAAAAGCACATTTGTGCAAATTGGGAGAAGTAGTGCAAGATGAAGCAAGAAAGAAAGTGAGTCAGAGTATTGTAGATCGAAGCCCTAGTTCTCGACAAGCAAAAGGTATTCTCTATTGTTTGAATTCTATGTCTTTCAAAATTGAAGGAACTCTTTGTTAAGCTCATTCAAGATTGTTTGGGAAATATGGCCACTCATACTATTGTGGAAATTTTTGAGAGGCCCCAACCAAATTTCAAAAGATGTTCATGGAAATTATATGAAAATGATCCAATGGGTGCATTCTCACACATTTTGAGTCATGTGCTACCTATCAAAGATCCAAGAATATGCATTCATGGGAAGATCAAAGAATTCAATCACTAAGAGTTGGAGGATTTGTGGGATAATGAGTTAATTGATGACCTACAACTCAAGGAAGAATATGAAAACCTAGTTTGAATGAAGTTGAATGTTTGGAATTGATTTTTGAACTTTTCTAGCTAGAGTGAGGAAAATTTTGTCAGAATGGCCCTCAATAGGGTTCACAGCAATCTTGTGTGGGTAAATAAACCAAGAATTATTAATAAGGAAGCAATTTTTGTAGTTACTAGTCTTTGTGACATTGGTGCCATTCAATTTCTAAAAGCAATGAAAAATGATGAGGTCACAAGGTTAACTAGTGCCAAGTTTGACAGAAGATCCCTAACCATGAAGTCTATCACAAACCCTATCATCAAGGATGCTACCATTATGATTGGGAAAAAAGTATACTTCATAAACATAGCAAATACAGTATTGACCACGACAATTCACACAACTTATGAAATGGTGGTGAATGGAAAGGATTTTGATCTTTGTGAGTTGTTGAGGATGCAACTTATGGACAATGTAAGTATGAAAAAGGCAAAGAGACATGTTTTTAAATTTGGAACTCTTGTTGTTTGTTTTTTATTCTATTTTCTAAGGGAGTTACCTGGGAGAAAGAACATAATATGGGATAACTCTAGGCCATTTTATCATCAAATTAGTGATTATCTACACAGAATAGGAGATTTTAAGGAACAAAACAATGCCCTAACTACATTCTTTGCAATATTTTAGAACAAAATGCATGAATGAGAAAGGATTCCAAGAAGTTTGGTGAAAAAGTATGAAAATGAGATAACATTTCTTGTGTCTACTGATGAATGCATCATTGAAGTCGTAGAACCTAGAATTCATTGGATTGAACCTCTGGGATATGAGATTGAAGAAAAAATGGCAGAAAGGTGTATTGAGATTTTGTTGGCTAGTCCTAAGAATCCTCTCTACCTAGATTAGGTACATATGAGGGGAAATTTGTTGAAATTCATTTGGAGGTTGCAACACCTAAATAAAGAAATAAAATTGAAGCTTTCTTCCAAGACATAGCATACACTAAGGAATACATTGTACAATTGAAGGAGGTCCTTGATGAAAGGAAAGCCAAAACTATTGAACAATCCTCTAGACCCAAAAAAATTAGGAAGGTTATCTTCTGGTGCTACACCAAGTGTTGCTAATGTTGTGAAAGGGAAAAGGAAAGAACAAAGTATCCCTAAATTTGTTGATGTTGCTACCCCTATTGGTGCCAGTACCAGGGATCTACGAAGAAGGATACACTTGCTACTCCACCATCTATTGCATCAATAGGAAGAAGAAGAGTGAAATACAAAGATCATAGGAAAAGGAATTTAAGTGATGTTGTTGAAGAATAAATTGAGCTTGGTCTAGAAGAGGAGCATCAGTTTAAAAGAAATAGAAGAGGTAGTACCTCTGATGAAGAAGCCAAAACCAGTATTGTTGTCTCTATAGATAAAGAGTCATAGGAAGAAAATGATACTTACCAAATCCATGCACATGAAAAGAAGAATGAAGAAGGCTCATCTGACCCTGTGGAGAACATACTTGGTTTTCTTCTAGTAATAAATCATCCTCCCTTGGTTCTTGAAACATTAGTGAACAATATGATTGATAATGATCTTATGTCAACTACTGAGTTATATTATGAAGTTGATGATGAACGAAAAGAAACTATCATAAATACTTTTTCTCAATACATAGTTATTTGTAACATAAAAATGGATACCATATAGTCAAACGCTACTAAAAATGTGTGGAAAGAGTTAGTGCTTAGAAGGAAGGAAGCATTAAGTGTTGAAAAAAAATGAGAAGAGAAGCTGTAAAATTTGTTAGTTCAACTTAGTGAGAGATATAAGCTACAAATCTATTGAAAGAATGTTCTACATTGTTTAGAGTCAAGCAGAGAGTCAACATGTTAATGACTAAGGAATAATACTATGATGAATAATTAAGGAAAGAAACTCATGATGTGATTAGGCAATTAGCAAGGAACCTTGGGACAAGAACCAATTCTCCATCTCATATTGCTCAGACTTAGGAACATGCTACTATTGTAGAAGTTATGGATAACCCAATCTTGGAGACTATTGATGAGACACTTGGAGCTTTAGAGACCTCTGTCCCTTAAATGGACACAAAAGAAACTACCAGTACGAGGTTTGATGATCATCATGAGGATCAATTAGTGAAAAGGGAGAATAACATCAAGAATCCATAGAGAATAGAGAAGAGGAAAACAAAGATGAAAATGAAGGAATTAAAGACAAAGAAAATGATAAAGACAAGGATGATGAGGATAGAAGGAAGGAAGAAAATAGAAAGCCATTCGGTGATGAAAAATAAGAAGAAAAAGAAAAGGAAGAAGAAGGAAAATAAGAGGAAAAAGAAAAGAAGAAAGAGGAAAATAAGGCTGAAAGTGAAATTCCCAAAGGCCCTGAATCATCAAAGAAATCTAGAGAGTCATCCATAAGTACTCTTAAAGGTCTTCTTTCAAGACAATTTGTAATCCAACCTACGCTTCCACCTCAGCTAGTCAAGTTGCCATCTCACCTAGGTTATGTGGATTTGACAAAGATTACACCAAGTGACAAAATGAAGCTAAGTAACACTTTCATCGGCTCTGTCACATAGGAAGCTTCAGAGTCATATTGAAGATGCAATTAGTTGATAAATGAAGCTATCAAATCTCTACAAGAGTCAGTCCCTTGTGTTACTCTAGACAACTCTTTAGCTTTGATTGAAAATTTGAGGCTTATTGCTGATTTTGTTAAAGAGTACACATCAAATCTTAAGATGTAGACGACAAGAAAATTAGAGTTGAATTTACTAGAGAAAAGGTTATTGTTTTTGTAAGATAAGTTTACTATTGCTCATGACAAAGCTTTGAAAACTTTGAAAGAGGTAAGAGAATGTGATGAAGAAGCCCAACTATTATTTGTTTACTGCATGAAATGGACATAAGCCACTTGAAGTATCAAGGATCTAATGGAATCAATTGAGTCTCAACTTGTTGATGCCTCCAAAGATTATAGGATTACAGGTGATAGAAACTATGTTAGGTGGGTTTCCATTACAGATCTTCAAAATAAGTTTTTCATCCTATAGAGGTAGAAGGAAGAGGTTATGAGGTGGTATGCCCAACTTGGAAATTTGATTATGCCTAGACATGTTACTATAACAAATGCACTAAGGGAGGTGGAAAAACTTGAGAAAATGAACATTTCCCCATCCAATTTGGAAGAAGGAGAAGAATGCTTGGCAGAAATAGAATCTCTACATAAATCACTTTCTAGGGAAAAAGGTGTCTAGGATGATGGAAAGCCTACTTGGGAAGTGATTCTCAAAGAGCTACAATGTGCCCCCAGTTCTTGAATTTGAAATGTTTCCCTGTCCTTTGTCCTTGATGTCAAAGGGGGAGAGGAGAAGAGAAAAGAGAAGAGAAGAAGAGAAGAGGGGATAAAATATGTTTATTTATGTACATATGTTAGGGGAGTTGAAAAGAAAATTTCATTATTTTTTTTGGCACATGTTACCATCAATGAAAAAGTAGGAGATTGTTGGAAGAATGAAGAAGGCTCCCTCCAGATTTTTTGTCATTGATTCCAACATTGGTTGGTAACTGATTGTGTAATCAGTGCTTCCACATTGATCTGGTGTCTTGATCCAAAAATCTTCGTAGTAAAAGGGAATTCAATGAGTCTTTGATATGTTGATCAAGAATTTCAGTTATAGGTATAAATGAGTTTTCAACATGTTTTTTCTAATCCAATTGAACTATACTAATGACAAGACTTTAGTGTTCTTATGGCCAACAAGGTTTATCTTTTATGTGTTCCTCTTTAGGTCCATGCTGACCTAATGCTTGGATAACATGTTTTGTTCTGTGTCAAAAGTAATTTTGTATTAAGCCAAAGAGACCTTTTGTATTTTAAGTGTTCCCTCATTTTGGCCGACCTAATTGATAAAGGAAGTTATGCCTATGTATATATTTATGATGGTAGAAGTGATAAAGAAGGAGAGAGTAGATATGCAAGTAATGCAAAAAGTGTAATAGTGCAAAGTTACTAATAGTGTTTGTATACTAACAACCAGATTATAATTTTGATATTACTAGAGCATAACTAGAACTACTTTCAACACTTTTAAGGTGCACTTCTTTAGTTCATTTTTGGTAGTGAGCCACATCTTTTGTATCTTGGAAATAAGCCACATTTTATATTCAAGTTGTGAGCCTTGGTAGTGAGCCCTATAATATCTTATAACTAGTTATAATATATTGTGAGCTAATCCTCACCACAGTTTTTCCCTTTTTGGGTTTTCCACATAAAAATCCTACTGTCAATGTGTTATGATCTCTTTTATGTTTTGTTTCATTGTTTTTGTTAGATGTGGATTGATAATTAGATGGTTAATAATTAATTTATCCATTGGAATACTAATTCACCCCTCCTCTCAGTATTCAACATATTCAACAAATTGATCAAAACCTTGATTCACTTCCTCATCAAAACCCTACTGAAGAAAAACCACAACAAACCCCTCCTTCAATTCCTTGACATGCTCCAAAAACATAAGAAAACATATTAGGTCAAATAAAAAACAATAAGAGAGAACTTGAAGCATTAATCATAAGGTTAATAGATCTAGTTGCAACGAACTCCCATAGGTCTACCCTCACTAGTTCACTAGAATCCATCATCTCCCACATTGTATATATGAGTTCCCAAATAAATAGTTGGTCAAAGAAGAGGGAAGAGTTAATACAATTTTATTTAGAAAAATTATCTTATGGCCATATTAAATAAAAAAATTGAAATATAACTTGTGTTGTTCACTGACCCATGAAATAATCAACCCATACATTTCACCTGTAAGAGGTTCCCCATCCATTGGTTCCACCACCAAGGGATAGGGAATAGTTTTTGGGATAGATGATGGATGGGTTTTGACCATCCTCCATGCAATAATAATGAAGTACCACAATACTTTTTAAAGATCTATTGTGAGATTATCCTCAATGAGATACCTAATTACTTCAACATGAGGGAATTCTAGGGTAGAGGTGGGGGATCTACATAGGAAAAAGTGAGGTCACAACATGCCTAAAACTTGGTAGTAAGACCCATAGGTAGACTTGAGTTTGACCATGTCATTAAATCCATTCTATTGTGAAGGAAGGTGTTGAGATGGAGACCCTAAATTCCATTAGCTCGTTGAATCAAACCCTTATACAACATAGTAGGCCTTTGAAACAAGGTGATGTGGGAAAGTCTTCTATGGCTCAACATCCACCTTGCTTATGTCAAAATCATGGGTCTCTTTGTGTTTATGGGTATGACAATGATTATGATGAACATGGCCAAGATGTATCTATAGCAAATTGAATGGTTATGATAGATGATTTTTTGAATGAAACATATGGCATTGATAGTCAAGTAAATTTCAACAAGTTCAAACTTAATTTATTAAATTTAATTTTAAAATGTAAGATTAACTAAATTACTATATTTTTAATAATTAAATTTTAGGGTCAAAGTGTTCACCCTACATTTGGTGGCCATCCACCTCTTGATTACATGATGTTGAGTCCACAAATATGCAACTAGTACAAAAACAAAAATATAGTACATGTGAATAATTTGACCTTATATATGAAATTTGGTAATCTCATAACTCACATTAGATGTTGAATAGATTAATATTATAACTTTGACATCAATGGACTACTAGTCAAGGTGGTCATCAATCTATCATCGACGTAAGCTTTTCTATTTTTAATCATTGATGGTTTGTAAAATAATGTTAGGAAGATTTTGGTAATTGAATAATATTGTTTCATTTTCAAATTCTAACATAATTTGATACTCCTCTTGGTATCCATAACACAATGAAGCATGGTGTTGTTGTAGTAATATCATCTTCAATGCCTTTGAAAAAGGTATGAGCCAAATTAACAATTTTTTCATATTATATTTTATATTTTGTAGGTTTATTAGAGAAAATTTAAATAATATTCTTTATTAATTTAATTTTTATCTTGATTATTGCCACATGGCTTCACAACTCTAGCTCATGTCAAACATGCCCCCTAGTACAAATAAAGAAGGACAAAAAGGGTTCAGAGTGATTATGAGTATGCAATAAGAATTTTTTTTTATATGTCATTCTATAATTTATTTTTTATATATTAATTATACTTTTTTATTGTATTAGGTTTAGGTCCAGGAATAGTTTAGAGAGGAGGTCAATTCAGTGGATTCGAAAGAAACCATCACTATATGCCTCTCCATCCAAAGGACAATAAAAGGTGGGTTGTGATCTCTTCTCTTCCCCTAGAGGGAAGCGATTACATTAGGGTCCTTTTTTGTATAACTATATGGTAATCTTATAGATATATTTTTATATTAACATGATATGTGACATTATATGTCTATATAAATTTATTGTACATGATATATTGTACTTTTAGAAACATGCAACATTGTACATGTCTATATTCATTTTTGGTTAAACAAATCTATTTTACCATTGTTGTCCATATTTGGTTAATGACTTTTTTAAATCATATATGGCTACTGAATTTTTGCATGAGATTAAGAAGAAAATTATATCTTTAAATTTTGCATGAATAGTTGTTAGAAGGCCTAGATAATCATGCAATTAATTGATATATTATTAAAACTCAAATTAATATAAAGATCACTATTAATTGTTAAAGAAAGTTGAGATTTGCATATAAATTACATTACTTTTAAAATACAAAATATAATAAAAAATTATATCGAAGGATTTCGTTAAATTTGGGTATTAATCTATGTGAACTATTTTCCTATCCATCATGGCTTATATCTAATTACTCTTAATACATGTCATTAGATGTGTGATTTAATCATTTATCTTATAATACATTACTAGGTTTCTTATGTATCCATGCCATTAAGGATATGTCATCTATACTTATGGAGTTCTTACTTTAATTTATATTAAAATAAATAGAAAATAGATTCAAATCCTCATCCATATACTAATTTTCATATGCTTGATCAAGAAGGTTTTTATTCAATTATATTTATCTACTCTAGAATCACAAAAACTAACTAGATCTTATGAACACGAACTTAAATAGTAGGAAACAAAGGAGAAAGACTTTATTTACAATGGAAATAATTTATTTGGTTATGATTAGGTATATTATATTATGCATTTTACATTGGTGAATACAAATTTAATTATAAATATCACAAAATTTCATTACTCTATATGGACACAACCATATATGGTTGATCACCATCTCCTCAAATAAATGATACACAAAAAAATTATCTATATATGTCAATTGAAAATTATATGGCCTAGGATGTAAAATTATGCAAGAACTAAGAAAGGAAGGTCATGGACTTGTTCAAATGTGTGAGAAAGGTATTTTGAAACCATTACTCTTTATACATAAAAATAAAAGCACTGGAGGTCTTTTCTATATACCTAAATATCTCCCCAAATGGTTGGGAACTCCCCAACATCCACCTAGGCATGTACTTTATCTACTCAATTTGTAACATGGATGATAAACTATATTGTGATCAATAATATATAAGGTTGAATCTAATGAGGTGTCATCAATATAAATTATCTTTACATGATCCTTTGACTCCTACTACATAAACTCTATGATTATAGTAAGGTTTTACCCTTTAAGTACATCTAATCAATTAATTTATTTTCAATATAATTGCATTAATCACAATAGTGATTCATACTCTTGATAATACATGTAGCACTATACCACCATACAAATCATCATCATCCATTTACAAGATCCATTTTGTATGATTCCTCTTACTTATCAATTTATCATTCTTTTCTAATACTAACAACTCTTTTGAAATAGTTTTTTATAGGAATAGGTTGTGGGTGTTATGTTTATGTACCTTTATGTTGCATGAATAACTCAAGAGTATATCCACAAAGTATTATTGGTATCGTGTGTATGTAGCAAAGATACCCACCATAAAAATAGTGGTAGTGAGTTCCTAGTCATTTTGATTATCTTTGTTATTTATTGTAAAGTATTTGATGTTATTGAGATACATGATCTTTGTGTTAATTTTGGTTTGTTGACCTATGGTAATTATTAAGAATTGACATGTTAAGTATTAGAGAGGAAATACGATAGACTATTGAGAAGGACTTTTTGTATGATTCCTCTTACTTATCAATTTATCACTCTTCTCTAATACTAACAACTATTTTGACATAGTATTTATAGGAATAGGTTGTGGGTGTCATTTTTATGTACCTTTATGTTGCATGAATAACTTAGGAGTAGATCCACAAAGTATTATTATTATCATGTGTATGTAGCAAATATACCCACCATAAAAATAGTGATAGTGAGTTCTAGTAATTTTAATTTATTTATTGTAAAGTATTTAATTCCATTGAGATACATGATATTTGTGTTAATTTTTGGTTTGCTGACCTATCGTCATCATTGAGCATTGGAAATGTGTTAAATATTAGAGTGACAATTGATAGGCCAAAACTGGGGGTAAAGAATGAAAAAGATTTAATATTAATAACTAGATTAGTTTTGGTTTGTGTTAATCTGGGGCATAAACTTGTGAAAGGTGTAGTGGCTATATTTGCAAGGGCTGCAAGTAGTGAGGTGAGTATAAATGAAATGCAACTAAAACACACAAGAAATTCCTAAGTAAAAATATGATTTAAGTTTCCTATTATGTCTTTATGACAAGAACTGCAATAGGAACTATTATAAGAATAGTAGCAATTTGTGACAGTAACAACAATTTATGATAATTCCAGAATGTAAACTTACGGCTCTTAAAACATTTCAATCTAAGAATCGTATCATGACAACATACTAATAGATGATTTAGAAAATAATACTATAATTTATGATCAAATTATAAATGGTAAGCATCAAACCATACTCATGATTACTATAGAAATAGCTAATTATAGAATTGTGAATACAATGTGATAGAAACACACATTATTGAAATAATAAAAACTAAGAAAATCATTGGAATTCCAAGAAGTGGTCCCTACCTCCTCAATCCACCAGGTGATGAAATAAAGAGAGCCTTTCTACATTGGACTGATCATGCAAAGTGTTACTCAAATTATCAAAGGTAACACATAGTTCATCTATTATATTCCATCTTTCCATAGCTAATAGTACATCATATATATAGGTAGATTTTATAACAAGTGGTATACAATAGTTTGTTTTGGCATGTGGCAAACAAACTATAATATTTAATGGTTCATGTAAAACCTTGGATGCTAGCCACAAATTAAGAACAATCTTGTTATAATAGAAGATGAAAATGGGAAACAAGAAAATTTTTACTTTCTCCTCCATATAGCTAGAAATTTCATATGTTATCACATATTCTACTCCTTGGATATAAAATATCAATGATGGAACCAACAAAGAGCCTATTGTGAAATGAATACATGTGGTTGAATAATATACGTAGAAATTCCAATGAAAGGAAGATGCGATAGTAGAAAGCATGTGCCCAACCCAAGAAATGTGTGTGAATATGTGTTGTGAATAGGATAAATGTTTCATGAAGAAAGAGTTGAAGGAAGTTTTCCATTGGATAAAATGGCACATATTCAACATCAAAGAGTGAACTCTAATCATTGTGGAAACTTGATTCAACCATGTAGAAGGGGAAACAACAATAATAAGAATAAGCCATATTTATGTGAAGAAGATGACAAGAAGTCTGCATTCTTCTTCTTTAGTTAACATGTTGCATGAGATATTCTCTAAAGCTAAAATAACAATGCTTATCAGTATATATATATATATATATGCAACATAAAGGTGATAAAATGGTAGGATAAGATATGGAAATGGAATATGAAAATGGGTATGAAGGCATATGAAAAAGGTTAATACATGGTATTAAATGGAATGTGAATGGATCTCATAAAAAATGAGATAGACTATTGAGAAGAAGGCCTTTTCAAGGTCACACATGAATAAGAAAGAATTATCTTTAAGGTTTTGAGAGCATCAATTATCCTATCATAAGAGGCTTTAGATTATAGTTCAACAAAAGCTTTGTATAAAACATGGTTTTGATAGATTATTTTATATGTTGAAAATAACTATAGTATCATGGGAAGCCATTAAGTGCACATTTTGAGTTTTTTCATGATATGGTTGTGCTTGTAGAGAAAAATTATAGTAAGCATGTAATAGGAGTTACTTACTAGGATCGATTCCTATACCTTTTTGCAACTACAAATTCATTTTCCACTACTGCAATCTCTCATTTAAATTGTAAATAATCATCACTTCTAAACTCAAAATTCGAATAATTTCTCATATTTTTCTTCATCCTCAAAACCCTCCAAGTATGCATCTTTTCACTTGAATATTTGAATTTCTACCATGTATTCATGTCCCCCAAAGGACCATTATTTTTGCATCTCCTTCTTTATTTCCTATAATGAAGATAATGTTAGGAAAATCTTGCAATTTATCTTCTACCATCTACATCTTCTAACCATCTTCATCCAACATTTACCTCTCAAATATCTTATCCAACATCCCCATCTCTTCTTTCAACAAGAAATCATCCTCTTCCTCACCAACCCACTTGTCAAATTTAGGATCATCCATGTTCACAATTTTTTATTGCAAACCTTCTTCATCCACTTCACACAATGCACTCCATTCACATGATATCTCTGCAACTTGTGCCTCAATATCTTCTCCACTTGTGTGGGCTTCCCCCACATAATATTCTTCATATTCAACCCTTACAAAATGGTTGCAACACTCTTTCTTTTTTCTCTTCTTTTTGTTGTCCTCTTTCAAGAAAACGTTATTCTTCTCATGTCTCTCATCCCATGCTCTCACTTCCTCTTTAATCTTCCTTTGCAATACATTTAATTCAACCTAGAGATTTTCAAATTCTTCATGGTACTTCCTATTTTCCTCTTATTCTCAATATTTCTCCTAGAATAAAATTATCACGGGCCTCTTCAAGATCCATCCCATCCTCTCAATTGCTACAATTTCCTCAACTCACATCACATGCTCTGTAATCTATAAAGAGATTTACTTCACATCTTCCTAGCTCTCAATTGCTCAGGGCTTCTCTACTACCTACAAAAAACCTTTTGAGCTTTCTATGATTAATTCCTCTTCTCTACCCACAGGTCTTGGTATAAATTGGCTGACGCTTGGTGATTTGTCCACATGCTTGGGATAACACACTTTGATGCAAATGATGAAGTAAGAAACAAACCCTCATTCACATACTCATGACAATATAAAAATTCAACTTAGAAATGGTTTGAAACAACACAAAAATCTGCAAGAAGTATTCTTCTTTTTTCATTCAAAATCTTCTTCAATTACATAACAACAAATCATTTATAAAAAAAAAAATTGTTTTCTAGCAATATGGGCTGATGGAAAACATTAAAAATTTGATATGATACTGAAATATGACACCAAAAATCAAATACAAAATGGTTTCCCTTAATCTCTCTTCTTTCACTCGATTATAGCTCCTTCAACCAATAATATTCATTAGATATCAATGTTGCAATCAAACAAAGAACTCACCAATCTTCACACTTTTGTAGTACACATTCAAACCTATAATTAAAATATCTTTTTGGTCTCTTTCAACCCTTCTTCTTCAGAATTTCTCAAACTCCCTTCACATGGACTTCATTAGCTCACTTTCTTCCAAAATGTGGAGCTCACTAGCTCCCTAAATTATGGGCTTCTATGCAAATAGAAATCTGCAACAACGGAGTCTCCAAATCCTCTCTTCAATCTGAAAGCATCTCCTCATCTCACCTACAAAAACTCCCCAAATTCCCATTCCCAAATGACAAGGCTTGAATATATAGATTTGTGAATGAGAAAAACCACTATTATTTTTTGAAACCACAAGTAAAACACCTCCTTTGAAAACCCACACCCCATTTGGAGAAATAATCATAAAATAATTAAATTACTCAATTCTCACATGGCATTCACATGGGCACATTAACCATGGCCAATCAAATTTGTTCAACTAAGACACCTCCATTGATTTGTGGTGGCTCCGATGACTCCAAATATGAACATGCAACAACATACAAAGAATGTAATTGAACATGCAAGAACATGCATACTAAGTGGCCCCCACCTAGAAATGGGTCACCCAAATGGAACATTATGCATTTGAAACATTTACCATAGCATAATTCCTCCAAAATTACATTTACAATTTTTTGGCAAGAAAAATTACAAAGTTGCAAATTAAAAATATTTATTTTTATAACCCTAAAGCCCTTATTGAAAACTAAAACAAAAGAAATTATTTTTTAGTGATGCAAGATTGCTTTTACACCCTGGATGCTCCTATATCAAACATCCAAGGTAGGAAATTTTTTGTGAATATGGATTCATAAAATTTAGTTGAGTGGTAATACCACCCTTTCAAATTGAAAGCAATCCTCAACAAAATCCATCATTAAATTTTGTACCTTCAATTGATTCTTATTTCTCCTCTTCCAACACTTACATAGAACAAGCAATCTCCTCCTTTGAAAACTTTGCACTTCATTCTTCTCTCCTCTCGTGGACTTGTATCCACCATGTATCGTCCTCCTAATACCATACATTCTCCTTTATGCTCTTGTGGGATTCAACCCACCACAAACTAACCACCTCCACCAATTTTCCCTTGCACCATCATCCACAATATCTACACACGAATATGCAACATTCGTATACCCATTTTCAACTACAACTTCATTTTCCACTACTACAATCTCTCTTTTAAATAGTAAATAATCATCACTTATAAACTCAAAATTATAATTTACCTCATCTTTTTCTTTGTCCTCAAAACCCTCAATGTATGCATCTTTGTAAGACTATTCAAATTTCTCCCATGTATTCATGTTCCAAAGGACCATCATTTGTTGCATCTCCTTCTATATTCCCTGCATTGAAGATAATGTTAGCAAAATCCTAGAATTTATCTTCTCACCATCTTCATCCAACATTTTCCTCTCAAATATCCTAGTCCCAAAAAATTTCACTTTCTCTGTAAATAAGAAATCATCCTCTCTCCTCAAATTAACTTGTTTGTTAAATTTAGAATCATCCATACCAAATTTCTTTGATTGCAAACCTTTCATCCACTTCACATTAATCAGACTCCATCATTTACATACCTGATGCCTCTAAGCAAACTCTAGAAAGTTCTGTTTCATCTTCTCCACTTGTGGGCTTACCCCACATATTCTTCTTTCTCTTTCTCAGACTAACCTTTACCAAAGGGCTTCTGTACCACCTTTTCTTTTTTCTCTTATTTGTTTTTTTTTCCTCTTTCTGCATATGATCATCTCTTTCTTCCTATGTCTCCAGTTCACCAGTCCCATTCTCTCAGCCTCTTTAATCTTCCTTTCTAGTACATTTAATTCAACCTATATCTTTTCAAGTTCTTTATGGTACTTCCTATTTTCCACTTCTTCCCAATATTCTTCCTAGAATACAATTCTTATGGGCCTCCTCAAGACCCATCCCATCCTCTCAACTATTTGAATTTCCTCAACTTACATCACATGCTTTTCAATCTACAAAGATATTTACTTCATGAATTTCTAGCTCTCAATTGTTGAGGGATTCTCTCCTACCTTCAATAATTCTTTTTAACTTTATGTAGTTGCTTCCTCTTCTCTACCCATAGGTCCTAGTGTATACTACCTCATGTTGGATGATCTATCCATACACTCATAATTATTTAGTCTGATACCATTGATGAAGTAAGAAACCAACCCTCATTCACATACTCACAAAAATCTGAAAATTAAATTTAAAAATGGTTTGAAACAACACAAAAATCTACAAGAATTATTCTTCTTTGTTCATTCAAAATCTTCTTCAATTACATAATAACAAAGAATTTATGAAAATATATTGTTTTGCGGCCATATGGGCTGATGAAAAATATTAAAAATCTGATATGAGACTGACACCAAAAATAAAATACAAAATGCTTTCCCTCAATCTTTCTTCTTTTTCTTGATTCTAGCTCCTTCAATTAGCAATCTTCACTATAAATCACTATTGCAATCAAACCAAGAAATCACTAGTCTTCTTTTCATTGTAGTACACCTTTAAAAATGCAACAATTTTTTTTCTTGGTCTATTTCAACTGTTCTTCTAAATCTCTCAAGCTCCCTTCACATGGACTTCACTAGCTCACTATCTTCCAAAATGTGGAGCTCATTGGCTCCCAAATATGGGTTTCTATGCAAATAGAAATCTGCAACAATGGATTCTTTAGATCCTCTCTTCAATCTAGCATCATCTCCCCATCTCACCTATAAAAAATTCCCAAATCCTCCTTCCCAAATGAAAATTCCTGAATATATAGATTTATGAATGAGTAAAACTAGTATAATTTTTTAAAACCACAAGTAAAACACCTCCTTGGAAAACCCATGCCCCATTTTGAGAAATAATCATAAGACAATTAAATTACTCAATGCTCACATATCCTTCACATGGGCACGTTAACCATGGCCAATAAAATTTGTTCAACTATGACACCTTCATTGATTCCTGGTGGCTCCTACGGATTCAAATATGTCCAAATGCAACAACATGCAAATAAAGTGGCCCCAACATATAAATCATGCAATTGAACATGCAATAACATGCATACTAAGTGGCCTCCACCTAGAAATGGGATGCTCAAATGGAATATTCCCCCATTTATGTCTTTGAAACATTTACCAGAGCATAACTCCCCCAAAATTACATTTACAATTTTTCCATAAGGAAAATTACAAAGTTGCAAATTAAAAATATTTATTTTCATAACCCCTAAGCCCTTATCGAAAATTTAAAAAAAAAAGCAATTATTTTTGGGTGATGTAAGATTTCTCTTACACCTTGGATGCTACTACATCAAAAATACATTAGATAAGGTTTGTTAAAGTAATGTAGGTGAATCAAATGGTACCACATTGATAGCAACACTAAACCTATATAAAATTTTGGATGTAGGCAATAAGCTATAATAACATTTATAAATTGGCATAGTTATATTCATAGTAGGAGAATTATATGCATATAAAATGATTTTGGTTGAATATTTTAACTATAATATCATTCTAGATATCACATATTAATTATTTATTTTCTAATGGTAAGAAAAACTTTTTCCTAGAATCGTGTCAATTTTTCTATGGATTAGAATGATTTTTTCATTTCAAACGTGGCTTCTATTTTTCTTGAATGTACTAGTATCAACATAGAATGGGCATGCAAGAGCATGTTGTATCCATTATGCATACTACATAATTAGGTTTGTTATAGTTTCCTAAATATCATGTGTAGGATAATATATCAAGGTTGTACAAATGATTTCTTGAATTGAGTTGTTTTAAGAACTTGCAAACATAGAGTGGTTATAGGAGGTAGAACATCCCTCCTATAATATAGAATATGCAAATGTATTGAATGAAAGTGAATATTGTACTATAGAAAAATGTACTCCTTTACATTTTCACACTTTTTTCAGGTCCCCTTAATTTAAATGGACTTAATTAAGCTTTTAATTGCCTAATTTTTTCATTTACAAGCCTAATTAATTATAATTTTTGAAGGGGGAAGTGTGATTTAATTAATGCATTTATCGTTATTAACACTTGAAATTCAAAAATCCTGATAACTTAGATTAGGACCCATTAACCCATGGGTGAATGGGTCCCCTTTAAGTTGAAAATTCAAATTTTAAATATGTTTTTGGCAATATTTTCATGATCCTGAATTCATATTCAAATGTTGGCTTGTAATGTTTAATTTTTGGGAAATTAAGGATAGATATCTATAAATACAAGGTTATTTTATCAATTCATAACATCTAGCAAGAGGTGAACTTAACAAGAGCCAAGATTATTCTCAAAAGCATTCAAGAGAAGATTTCTCAAGCATTTGTTGTAGCATTCAAGATCTCAAGCATCATGCATGTTTTTGGAGCTAATATTGTGATGTAGGTTTCAAAGATTCAAGTCAGGCATTCAAATCAAGATTCAAGTATCAAGATCCACATCCATTGAAGCCATTTCATGCAAGATCAAGATTAATATTTCAGACTTCCAAAGGTTTATTAAAGGGTTTGGTGAGCTGCAATATAACATTATTCATTCATCATCCTTTCATATTTCATTATTTCAATTCAAGGTTTAATTACCCAAATGGGGTTTAACCAAGGTAAACCCCCATTCACCAAAACTAAACAAATTTTCCCTCTTATGTTTGTGTTGTAGATCTTAGATTGAAGAAGGATTGAAGATCTCTTGAAGGGTAAAATTGGAAAAGTTGTCAAAGTTGTGGAAGTTGTCATTATTGTCATCAATTCATGAAAAATCACCTAGAGATCTTATTTTTGACTTTTTGACATTGAAACTCAGATCAAATAGGAGCTACAAGTTGACATCAGAGGCTCCTGAAAGTTGGTTGAAATCCCTGAGCAGAGACCCATTCACACATAGGCGAATGAGTTCCAGTCTGCCTCCCGAAACTACCTTTTGGTGATTGGTACATAGTTTCTAATCCTTCTTAGATATGGAGAGTTTACTTTTTTTTTTGTTTATATTGAGTCTTAAATTGATGCTCTGTAATTTATATAATTGATTTGAATTACTATATTAAATTGCTTTTCCCAAAAAGTTTTGTCTGATACTCATCCTCAATCATAAGTGGGGAAACCATCAGACTTACTTGAGCTGACTCCACTTAAGGGCTGTAGAGTCAATTTTGTGAGTCCATTTTCAACCTCTATTCAAAGCTTGGCTGAAGACATAGATTTACATTAGTTGCACAATGAATTTAGGGTTATTTAAACTTGCATTAGTGAACATTGCATGTGGGATTTAATCTTGGATGTTTGCATTACTTAAATTCATACAAAAAAAATAAAAATTGTATTAGGTTTGCATTAATCTTGCATTATCCTTGAATCTTCCATCATATAGGTTAAGATTTAGGTTCAAATTTCATTCTAAAAATACTCATCATGTTCATAATTTGACCTTATTTTCACTTGCATTCAGAAACCCTAATATGGAAAAACCTATTACAGAAATCATTGTTTGCAACCATAAACAAAAATCACATACAAAAGCCCATAATTTTAAATTTTCAATTTTTAAAACCTTGAGCAAGGACCCATTCTCCCATGGGTGAATGAGTCCTTGTACAGGAATTCTGACCAATTTTTGAGTGCATTTAAATCTTTCTTTTAGCTTCCTATTTCTATTACATTCAAACTGTATTTTGAAATTCTAAAAAATAGTTAGTATATGCATGCAAGAAAAGGTGTTATTTTGTTTCATTTGTTGCAAAATCATAAAAATTCTATTGTATTTCAATTTCAAAATCATAAAACCTATAGGATAAGTGTTACATTCAAAAACATTATATAAGTTGGATAGATTACTTTTCATTTTAGGCACACACTCAAAATTTACAATGTTAGTATCTTTCCTTTCCAAGTATGCCAAGAAAAAGCTCATTAACAAGCACGTTAGTCATTATTCCAATATCTTTCCTAGTTATGAGATTCTCTTAGTGCAAGAGAGTGAAATTGTTGACACATTTCTTAATTCTACATCCCCTAATATCTCTCTTATTTGTGAGAATGTTTTAGTGAAAGAGGATGTAAGCATATTAGACAATCATGACAATCATAGTTGATCTTCTCCTAATACCTCTTGTACTTGTGATGAAGGTATCTTGGTGATAAAAGATACAATTATTGAGATTCATGAAAATATTGAAAGCTCCTCTTCTAAAAAATATTATACTTGGAAAGATATTATGGCACAAGAGAACAATATCATTGATACATTTATTAACATCACTTTACCTAGTCTTCATTCATCTCCCACTTGTGAGAATGCTTTAGTAAAAGAGGATGCAATCACAGACAAGATCATCATAATAACATTTGTTCTTATCCTAATATCTCTCTTTTTTGTGAAGAAGATCATTTGGTGTTAGAATACACACTCATTAAGAGTCATGATAGTCTTTTCTCTCCCTCTCCTAATTCTTCGCCCACTTGGGAAGATATAATTGAACAAAAGGATCCAATCAAATTGGTAAGCAAGAAAATCATATTCATTATTCTCTTGATGCCTCCCCTACTTGTGATGAAGTTATATTACAAAATTGAACCATGAAGTGTGATGAACATGTTGTTTTCTCCTCTCCTAAAAACTCTTGTATTAGAGAAGATATCATGGTGCAAGAAAATGACAACATTGACACATATCTTTCAAAAAATAGTAATGTGGCTTCATTAGATGAGGATGAGGAGATGACATTAGACTCCCCTTTGCTAAAAAATCATCAAAATAAGAATAAACCTTTTGAGGTTATGAACATTAGATATCCCTTGAGTCCTCCTACATGTCTTCTAAGTATTGGACCTACCAAGTCATCTCCTAAGCCACTTCTTACCATTTAACCACCCTCACACCAACACCAAGTTAAAAACAAGCCCATTCTTAGCATAAGACCACCTAAAAAGAAATCATTATCCCTAGGAGATATATTTAATTTTACAAGGAAACTTGATAGTGAAAGGAAGAAAATTGTTGCTCTATATTTTAGGACATAGAACAATAGGTTTTCTTTGCTTCTCATTCAAGGAACCCCTAGAGATCTCAATCCAAGGATTGAATGAGGGATAAAGATATGCAATAGGGATGTCCTAGGGTATTATTAGAGACTACAAAGGGGTTCAACACCAAGCTAGGGATTGGAAAGACTCGTAACATGCAAGATCAAATAATAAAACCTAATGATGTGCAAAACTTCACTAAATGACCTAGAAATGAATGCAAAACATAATAGTAAATTGAGAAATCAGATACATGCACCTAGAAACCTAAATGTGCTTAGAAAAAACTCTAAAATGCTGAAAATACTATTTTAGGGAACACTCAAACTCATACGCTAGGCAAGGCATATAAGTCCCAAATTAGGGTTTTTGGGCTGAAACAAGAATTTGGTGATGACAAGTCTAGATCTTAAAAAATCTAGAAAAGTGGCTATATTGGGAATCATATAACAAAAGTGGTGTATTAGTCCTACTTCTATTTTTTTAAGTATTGAGACCTAAATACTCCCTTCAATCTCTACTTTGTAGATGTCTTTTAGTGATCTTGTAAACAAGGTGATGACTTTGAAAACTTTGTACACTTGAAAACTTCTTTCCAATCCTTATCTTCAATGTGTCTTCAACCTAGATCTGTAAATCACACACTAAAGAGAGACAAAAATGTTGTTTTTTTAGTGGATAGGGAATTTCCTTGGTCAAACCCTATTTTAGTAATCAAACTTTGAAATGAAATGAAATAGAAAGGATGAATGATGAATGAACAAGATGATATGTTACAACTCACCAAACCATAGGAATAGTGCTTCAGGGCAATGTGAAAAGTACCCTCTTACTCTTTTTTCCCCTCGCTTGGCCCTTCTGTTAATTTCTATCGTTGCCTTTATTTAGTGTCATCGTGTTTAACACAATTCACATTGTGGTCTATTGGGTCTTGTAAACTAAAATGGACTCATGCTCTTTTATTTAGGTGTTGTAAAGTTTATCCCATAACACTTTCACGTACTTAATCTAGGGTTTCATTAATAAAATGGGCTTCTTTATGCTTTAATTGGCCTTATTTTGTATCCACAAGCCTTAATTAATGCATCTTTTTGAGGATAATCATGAAATAAACCAATATCTAATCATGTTTAAGATTTTTTTGGATTATATGGCCTAGATTTAGTGATATGGGACTCATACGCCACCTTGGACATAGGGGTCCTGCCTAGGTTTTAGGGCCTCAATCCTGATTTCACATAAATATAAGCATTTCTCGAAAAGTGTGTCTCATAGCCTAGCCTAATGGGACTCATACACAAGTTCTGGAATATGAGTCCCATGTGGCTTAAAATTAAATTAAATTCAAATTCTTGGTGGGATTTT